>BGZK01000853.1:0-265633 GCA_005406025.1 Eumeta japonica
TCTCAGACGCTTCAGTAATTTAGTTTACGTCTAGGTGATAATAGGTTGTGTGATAAACTAGGTAATAAATGATGGTTGTGTGATTGACAAACACCTCTACATGGAAGAGCCAAACTTTTGTGGATGGTATCACATTCTCGCTTTGCGGTATTCGTGTTGTTTGTGTGATTTTGTAGTCGATCACAAGTATGAAACACGACCATATTGCCAAAATCTTCAGTTCGAGAGCTAGCTTGGAGTACCGAAATATTGTAAATTCCAACATGACTCGTACGGCCTCGCTCAGTTCTTAATACAGTTGGAGTGTTTGTCCATACCCTAGAAATTGTCGAGCCTTATTACAGGATGTTTTAGTTTTTATATGGTATTTCAGTGTATACAGACGGTAAGGAGATACCATATCATTTTTATATGGTATCTCCAGTATGTACTGGCGGTAAGCCGTCAGTATACACTGTGTCCTACGGTATATTAACATGAATATATTCTTCATTTTCACATTATGCCATAGAACTCACTTTAATAACATTGGTCAATTTTTAAATGGCTATCCAGCCTGCATCAATACCGTAATATCAGTAATAATTGATATATTTATTACGTAAAGGGAGAGTTTGCGCAGGGTGGAGTGCAGCAGAACTCAATACTCGCGCTAGTGGGCTTTAAAACGTAATTCTGAGAACCATTCGAACAGGCACGTTTTTTTTTTAAAGATGAAAATGTATTTTCTAGTACGTGTGACTTTTTGATCATCGGCCAAAAGTTATATGCTTGTGTCGTCAATGTCTAGCTTCAGATAATGATCAAGAGCTGTCCGTAATAATCGAGGGTTTTTATAGCTACGTGAACATTACTGCTTGTTTTTATACGTATCAACTTAAATAGGTTTAAATGAAAATACAACTATGAAGAATCAAAAAAATTTGTTCTCAAGGATAAACATTATTTCATGTCAACCTTTAGTTTATCTTTGAGAATTGTTAAATGTTTAGTTCAATTGTAAATGATAAAATAATGCTACCGCAGACATATATGAATGCATAAATAAAGAGATAAGATCTTTCGTTAAAGCTCAATAAGTTGGACGCACAACAACACAAAATCGCTTTCTAATGATTTCGAATATTATATAACGATTATCACCCCTAACACACTTTCCTTAACTTAACAGCACAAATCGTGTCATACAACAGTATGCGCTAATGACATTATTAAAGTTTAAATAGAGGTATTAGCGACAACAATAATCTATTCATCGCTTTGTCGTCGATCAGAGACAAATTTCTTACACAGTTAGAAAACAATGATTATCACTCACTGCTACATTTCAATATTACATTAAATTTCGGACACTGCTGTTTTTCTACTTCATTATAAATATTTCATTGGATTAAATTTCTATTCATATTTATAGAACGAAACTATGGAAACCGAAAAGAAAATATTACAAAAGCTAAATCTTTTAGCTTACACGCGTGTGTTTAGCTGCCTGGGGCTGTTGCCGGCCAAGCTCGACGCGGCCGGCGGGCTGCGGCTCAGCGCGCTCTCGCTGTGGCTCGGCCGCGCGTTCGTCGCGTACAGTAGTGAGTACATTACAAAAGCTAAACCTCTTGGTCTACACGCGCGTGTTCAGCTGCCTGGGGCTGCTGCCGGCCAAGCTCGACGCGGCCGGCGGGCTGCGGCTCAGCGCACTCTCGCTGTGGCTCGGCGCGCGTTCGTTGCGTACAGTAGTGAGTACATTACAAAGCTAAACCTCTTGGTCTACATGCGTGTTCAGCTGCCTGGGGCTGCTGCCGGCCAACCTCGACGCGGCCGGCGGGCTGCGGCTCAGCGCGCTCTCGCTGTGGCTCGGCCGCGCGTTCGTCGCGTACAGTAGTGAGTACATTACAAAAGCTAAACCTCTTGGTCTACATGCGCGTGTTCAGCTGCCTGGGGCTGTTGCCGGCCAAGATCGACGCGGCCGGCGGGCTGCGGCTCAGCGCGCTCTCGCTGTGGCTCGGCCGCGCGTTCGTCGCGTACAGTAGTGAGTACATTACAAAAGATAAATCTTTTAGCTTACACGCACGTGTTCAGCTGCCTGGGGCTGCTGCCGGACAAGCTCAACGCGGCCGGCGGGCTGCGGCTCAGCGCGCTCTCGCTGTGGCTCGGCCGCGCGTTCGTCGCGTACAGTAGTGAGTACATTACAAAAGATAAATCTTTTAGCTTACACGCACGTGTTCAGCTGCCTGGGGCTGCTGCCGGCCAAGCTCAACGCGGCCGGCGGGCTGCGGCTCAGCGCACTCTCGCTGTGGCTCGGCCGCGCGTTCATTGCGTACAGTAGTGAGTACATTACAAAAGCTAAACCTCTTGGTCTACATGCGCGTGTTCAGCTGCCTGGGGCTGTTGGCGGCCAAGCTCAACGCGGCCGGCGGGCTGCGGCTCAGCGCGCTCTCGCTGTGGCTCGGCCGCGCGTTCGTCGCGTACAGTAGTGAGTACATTACAAAAGCTAAACCTCTTGGTCTACACGCGCGTGTTCAGCTGCCTGGGGCTGCTGCCGGCCAAGCTCGACGCGGCCGGCGGGCTGCGGCTCAGCGCACTCTCGCTGTGATTCGGCCGCGCGTTCGTTGCGTACAGTAGTGCGTACATTACAAAAGCTAAACCTCTTAGTCTACACGCGCGTGTTCAGCTGCCTGGGGCTGCTGCCGGCCAAGCTCGACGCGGCCGGCGGGCTGCGGCTTAGCGCGCTCTCGCTGTGGTTCGGCCGCGCGTTCGTTGCGTACAGTAGTGAGTACATTACAAAAGCTAAACCTCTTGGTCTACATGCGCGTGTTCAGCTGCCTGGGGCTGCTGCCGGCCAACCTCGACGCGGCCGGCGGGCTGCGGCTCAGCGCGCTCTCGCTGTGGCTCGGCCGCGCGTTCGTCGCGTACAGTAGTGAGTACATTACAAAAGCTAAACCTCTTGGTCTACATGCGCGTGTTCAGCTGCCTGGGGCTGTTGCCGGCCAAGATCGACGCGGCCGGCGGGCTGCGGCTCAGCGCGCTCTCGCTGTGGCTCGGCCGCGCGTTCGTCGCGTACAATAGTGAGTACATTACAAAAGATAAATCTTTTAGCTTACACGCACGTGTTCAGCTGCCTGGGGCTGCTGCCGGCCAAGCTCAACGCGGCCGGCGGGCTGCGGCTCAGCGCGCTCTCGCTGTGGCTCGGCCGCGCGTTCGTCGCGTACAGTAGTGAGTACATTACAAAGATAAACCTCTTGGTCTGCATGCGCGTGTTCAGCTGCCGCAGGGGCTGCTGCCGGCCAGCCTCGACGCGTCGATAGTCAATCACAAAGGTGGTCATGCGCGTCAGTTCTGTCGAACTCAGCGCGCTCTTCGCTTCATGGCTCGGCCGCGCGTTCGTCGCGTACAGTAGTGAGTACATTACAAAGATAAATCTTTTAGCTTACACGCGTGTTCAGCTGCCTGGGGCTGCTGCCGGCCAAGCTCAACGCGGCCGGCGGGTGCTCAGCGCTCTCGCTGTGGTCGGCCGCGCGTTCGTCGCGTACAGTAGTGAGTACATTACAAAGATAAATCTTTTAGCTACTTACGCACGTTCAGCTGCCTGGTGCTGCCGGCCAAGCTCAACGCGGCCGGCGGGCTGCAACTCAGCGCACTCGCGCTGTGGCTCGGCCGCGCGTTCATTGCGTACAGTAGTGAGTACATTACAAAGCTAAACCTCTTGGTCTACATGCGCGTGTTCAGCTGCCTGGGGCTGTTGCCGACCAAGATCGACGCGACCGGCGGGCTGCGGCTCAGCGCGCTCTCGCTGTGGCTCGGCCGCGCGTTCATTGCGTACAGTAGTGAGTACATTACAAACGCTAAACCTCTTGGTCTACATGCGCGTGTTCAGCTGCCTGGGGCTGTTGGCGGCCAAGATCAACGCGGCCGGCGGGCTGCGGCTCAGCGCGCTCTCGCTGTGGCTCGGCCGCGCGTTCGTTGCGTACAGTAGTGAGTACATTACAAACGCTAAACCTCTTGGTCTACATGCGCGTGTTCAGCTGCCTGGGGCTGTTGGCGGCCAAGATCAACGCGGCCGGCTGGCTGCGGCTCAGCGCACTCTCGCTGTGATTCGGCCGCGCGTTCGTTGCGTACAGTAGTGAGTACATTACAAAAGCTAAACCTCTTAGTCTACACGCCCGTGTTCAGCTGCCTGTGGCTGCTGCCGGCCAAGCTCGACGCGGCCGGCCTGCTACGGCTCAGCGCGCTCTCCAGGACTTCGACAATAAGCGTAAAAGGTAAAAGTTAGGTAATTTGGTTATATCAAAAAGCTAATACAGAAATCAATACCAGTACTTTAGGTCAGCATCTGTACATACAAAGATAAGATTTTTTAACCCCGTTGAAGAAGGAAAACTCTACAAATCCAACGACAAATGTCTCTCATGATAGAAGTAATGACAAGTTTTGATAGTGTTATACTGATCAGAAATTTACCTCCTGCCACTACGTGTACAGTGTCTTTTTTGAATATCAACATCTCGTCCAAAAATTGTCGTTGAATTGTCAATTTACCAATGAGATTGAACTTAATGAACACCGGTATAAATTTCGAGATATTAATGTCTGATACATGACAGTAGCTGCTCGTGGGTCCACACCCGTGACTCACACGCTTGACATAATGTTTATGTCTTACTGTATAACTTTGTGTTAGACAAGCATTAAAAATAAATATTAGTATTTATTCTGCTATTAACAATAATTTTTAATGGTATCTTATTGGCAAAAGCTTCGATACCGTTAGTATTATAGCGTTTCTTCTTCGGATCAATACGTAATTGACGTGCTTAGAATTCATTTCTGGTCTCAAAATTAAAATATCATGGAAATGAGGAATTTAAGGGGTTAGATACAAAAACTCCGGATGACAAGTTTGATGTATAGTGAGAGAAATGTTGTGAATACACACATGGAAATAAAAAGTCCCACTTCTCAAGTCAAGTCCAACAATATCAATAAATGATAGTGATCGTAGCAGACCCAAGTTGCTTGACCAATATCCCGAGCTTGCTTGTATAATACATAACTATGGTCAAGTAATTCCCCTATTTCATCGTTACTTTAATAGCGCAATATGGTCCATCGCATCACATTTTTGTAAAACGTAAGACAAATTGTTGCATTTAAGAGGTGTTTTAATACGTGCTGCGGCCTGCGACTACCTAAAACACATTAATGAGCTTCAAAGAAATAGAAAGGAAAATAATTTAATGATAAAATTCTTAAGTATCTCAATTTTAAAAATATGATTGCAATTGCATTAACATTGTTTCTTTTTCTTTTAGTAATAATGCCAGTGACACTTTTTATCCAAAAAAGTATCGATATAGGTTGGGATTCGTCTGTCATCTTCTGCGGTCAATGTATTTTGCAAATTATAGCTGTGATCACCATTCAAAGTACAGCTAAAGGCAGAGTCATGGTCCTGAAAAACTTCATAATGACTATGCGAGAGGTAAGTTTAGTAGGATTTGAATGCTTTAAAAATTATTAATGTACCAAAATATATTCGGCCAAATTGCCTTATCTTTGAGACCGATACGCAGTGAAACCCAACTTAAATGCGGCTCTATTCGACATCCGTACCTGATTGATTTTATAAAATTACGAATAAAAATTTGATAGAATGGTTTTTGACTTTAGGCTTTAAGTTGTTTTTAGTAAATTTCTCATATGAATAAAAATAACTAAAATTCATGTGAAATTAAAAATCCCACTTTACAAATCCTTTCTTTTATATTGAACAAACAGAGGACGAGTTCATTTTTATCTCTTTGATTAGAAAAATTTTTGCTTGTGATAGTGCGTACGGAAAAGCCCGAGGAAATGTTTGCTTCTGAAGTAAAAACGGTTCTCTAAAAGCAGTTTTAGTCTTGAGTTCCTGTTTGAACGTGATACGTGCTACCAACTTATCAGTCTATACTTTCCAAGCCGAATAAAACTTGCTCTTTATATCTATATATATTTTGTAACTTATGGAAGTTTTTAGCTAACAGAATTTACATCGAATTACAAATATTAGCAGAAATACAATACGATTCCTTGCGTTTTATTGGCAAGTATTAGACTGAAAATATATGTATTTGTCATTCGTTGTAAATTCTGTTAGCGAAAAACTTGCAAAAGCTACAAAATATATATAAAGTGCAAGTTTTATTCGGTAATATATATATATATACATATTCAGTCTATTACTTGTCAATAAAACGCAAGGAAAGTGTTGTATATCTGCTAATATTTGTCATTCGTTGTAAATTCTGTTAACGAAAAAGTTACAAATATTCACTACAAGCTAGTAAATCGTGTTACATTTTTTTTCCATGCGCACACACATTGTCCCATGTCCAATTATTAGTCTTCTTGGACCATCTAAAATCCAATTAACACAAACTCAATAATTTTGCTCGAAAACATCTCGTTTGACAAATTTTTAAACCACAAAAAAAAGAGGAAATTCACAATTCGACATATCTTTTTGTGTATACACAACTGCCCAGAAATTTTTACTTCACGATCTGATTTTAATGATTTCTTTTTATTGGGCAGGGTACGTTACTTTTTTTGAAATCCCTGATTATATTTTTCTTAAATGTCTCTTATTTTTTCTAAGCATACACTTCAAATAAACGTTAGCTTCTTCAGAAATTCCGTTTAATTTATTAATCTGCCATTAAATCTATTAAAATGTCAGACTCTAGAATGTAAAATGTTGTGTTCTTATCATTCCATATTTAGTCGAAACAACTTACTTGATGAGCATGCACAAGAACTTCAAAACTACAAATTAATGTGTTACATGTGTTTCAGATCGACATGTTGCTGTTCAAAGACGAGAAAGTCCCTCGAGCTAAACTCGATCTATTCACTGGGCTTATGAACTCAATTTTCTATTCCTATTACACAGTCGTCGCCATATTATTTGTTTACAATATTGCGAGCTCTATGTCTACTGCAAGTAAAGTATACCATTTGAATAATATAAAAAACCTTTTTAAATTAATATTTTTAATAACTATTCGCACAGAATTGTGATTTATGATGGTGCGCAGATTCTGTCACATGTTACTTCGTCATTTCTCTCAATACAAATTTCTATATTACATTTCGTAATATGGTCAATTTAAATTTGCGTAAATATAAACAATAACGTAACATAAATGACATTTCAGCTTTAAGTTTGTCACTAGCATACTTACACGTCCTAACTCCTGTCTTTCTCTTTGGACTCGTGATGTCGATTTCCACTCAATTAACACGGATCACTGACAGACTGAAGAAACTTGATACAAGACTTAAAAAACACCCTGAATGTTTTCTAGGTAAGTTTATATATGCATTTGTATGTGGACATCTATATCTGCTTCCTCAATTTATGTATAATTGTTATAATAGTTTTGTTATCACTTACAAAGTGTGCAATAATGGGTACAAATGTTAAAATAACTGCCGTAAAGGATGAAATGTAGAAGAGGAATAAGTAACTTTTATATGTTGATTGAAATGAAAGTTGTTATCATTATTGATGAATATAGATTCATAGTATTATTTTGGATCGATTTAAATTGGAGAATTGTTTTAAAATTTTGAGTTTTGAAATTGATTTAATCAGGTGTCCCACAGGGATCCTATTAAGGTCCTCTACTATTCATTAACTTTTTACATGATATTGGGACTTGTCTCAGCATTCTAATTTATTAATAAACACAGATGATAAAAATAATTTTATACCTATACATTTTATTGTTGACATGGATCTAAACAGACTAGGAGAATACTCCTCAATATATTTACCTAAATATAAAAATGGAAAAAATCTTAGGGAATCATATTTACTAGGAAATACAATTTCGTAGTCTATAATTATAATTTTAACACTACCGTCATTGTTAAACTTTAATTTGTTCATGATCTCGGTATTATGTTAGATAAAAGTCATATTGAATATATAGTTCAGATAGCGAGCAAAAGACTAGAGTTTTTTAATGGAATTACAAAATTTGTCAAAATATTGAATCGCTTATAATATTATACTTCGCTAGATTATTTACTACAATGAATAGAAAAACACATAAAGTAAAAATATTAAGTAGAACAGATTAAACTGACTGACGGACTGACAGCTACATACGGCACAGCTTTAAGCTACAGGGTCTATAGACATGAAATAACGCTCAGAGGTTTCTATTATGATGGAAGTGAACGTTAAACAGGATTTTAAAAAATGGTAAGAGATCGAGCCATAACTCTGGTCAACTTGGCTGCAGCACAAACATGAGTCAGTGAAATACCACACTCTCACAGAATACGGAGGTGAAGTAGCAGCCTTCGCTGTTGTATTTCTTCTAGTAAGTGAGAGTTTCGGTCGTCTATTCCCCCTCTATCTCTTCCATAAACCCGATCCTCCTCCATTAGATATCATATTCCCTGTCAAGAGGTTGGCGATGCAACAGTGTTTTCTCTAGGTTTTCGAGTGTTCATGGGCCACGATGACGATTTATTTTCTGATGTCTCGCCTGCTCGTTTGCCCCTCGACTCTCCATTAAAAAAAATCAGTCATTTTAAGGACTGAATTTAACTTTCTTTATTTCTTTAGAAATGAAGAGGGTGAAATACAATTGTATGGACAATAAAAATCGTTGAGGTTTTTACTATCAAACTTAAAGTTTTTGTTAACATTTCTAATTAACTCTGAAAGGGGTAGAAATAGTGACGAAATGTTGTATGACAAATCGCAACCGATGAAGCTATTGATGTCAGAAATTATATGTCATCTTACTATTACTGAAGAAAACTAATGACAAGCATTGTTTTCTTAACGTAGTAAGTAACATAAGAGTTTTTTTTTAAATAGTAAAACAAAACAGCCTAAACTATTAATGCTGAAATTTACATTTAGACACTTATCACGTATAATGCATAATGACCTGTATTATTTCTGAAAAAGTAAATTTAAGAGAGTGAAATAAGAGATGAAATTTATGGAAATTCAAAACCACTTAATCTATTCATTATATTGATTATAATATTTTTAACTTACTGCTATAAACATTCTTAAATAGGGAAAATATTGTTTTCTCATTCATTTTCCAAGCGATGTCGGCGCAAGTGCGCACGCGCGCGCACGCCTCTGAGTGGGTGTGTGTATTTGTGTGTATTATTGTATGCATGTGAGTGTGTGTAGGCCTCTGCAAGTCAATCATAACTTTTGAAAAATCGATTGAAACGCAATTTGTGACGAGTCCGATCAACTTATATTTCCTGAAAAATTTCAGCATATTCTACTAGATTGATTTTAAAATATATTAAAAGCAAAATTTCAATTTTTTTTAATAACTTTTCGGCTACTCCATCGATCATTTAACAGAGTTGAAAATCTCAAGCAAAATCGAGAGCTAGGACCGGGACCAAAACCAACAACGCTACCGGAGCTGAAATTAAGAGTAGGACCGAGATTAGAATCAAAAGCGTTACAACGATCGACATCAGTATCACTAATATGACTAAAATTGAGAGCGACCCGAGACTGGAATCAATACCAATCTCGTTTCGCTTTTAATTCTGACGCTGATGATAGCAAAACCTATCGATATGAAAACATGAAAGAAGATTCTATATCCACGCGGGTTAAACCATGGGTGGGCAGCTAGTATATTTATATTTTCGAACAACAATTGAGAATCAAATGAACTTAATTTTATACATTACTGCGGGCCTAGCATGACGCCCTAGACAAGAGTCTCTCTATAGGACTGTCCCTTCCACTCATCATATTAGCGCAAAAAAGATAGCCCTATAGAGAGACTCTTGTCTAGGGCATCATGCTAGGCACACTGGTCGAGTTCGAGACAGAATTTGAAACTGCAAGCAAACGAATGTCGGAATATCATTCTCGTAATCATCTAAATAATTTAAAAAATATATGGATTTCCGATTGTATTAATTATTAATTATTTTTTATTTATATGGGTAAATTTATTTCCCAAAAGGATAGAACTCGACCACATATCCGCGAGTGTCTATGAGCGACGATGACCACGATGTCTCTGACGAGTCGCGCGCTTACTTGCCTGTCGAGAATGTTTAAAAAAAAGTAATTAGGTTACTAACTTAAGGCAGCTCAGATTCCTATACAAATTTCCACTACGAACTGCAATTACTTTTTTTAAGTTTGCTTATTTAAAAACACCTATCCACCATTTTTCAACTTCAGATATTCCAAAAACAAGAAATTTCACCCAAAAAATCTTTCATTGTCGACATCTTCCAATTCAAAAAATCTTCCATCTCTCATAATATTTTTAACCGAAAATGGAATCAGCTGCTTTCGGTTTTAAATTACAAAAATTACGAACTTCCATAAATCTTTATTTAGGCACGTATAAGTTGAATTTCAAATAATTCCTGTTAGTTAAACCCTAGATCCTGAAAAGCTTTTTAAATAAAAATTCTGTTTTCCGGTATCAATAAATTCGACTCTACATTTAGGAGTCAGTCAATCAGAAATTATCTGTTAAATATTCCTATCATTATCATTATCCTTGACCTATACATTAATTTAATACGTACACACCGATAAGGATGCAAAAAAAATGGGATAAAGACTTAACATAAATTAACAATATTATTTAAGGTCACTATATACAAGGATTTATGATAAATATTTGCAATTTGCAAACTTTACCTCAAAATTTACAGTATTATCATAACACACTTACATGAAGTAAGAACTATCGTGAGATATTCAATGTATAATAATACAATTCTACCTTAACACAACATTTGGAACTGTATTAATAAGCCGTGGGTCAAGCTTATAGTCATCACAAACCATCCTCAGAGGACCACTCCTGCTTCTATACAAGTTACAACCTATCACCTAATCAAACATTTCGATCAGACTTATAGCTTCAGAGATCTATGGCTAATGAATAGATAAATTACTTTTTTCCATTTAATAACTTATTGTCTTCATTTTATATTGCTTAATAATTTACCTTAATAGTTAATTTGCTATAAAAAGCGAAATCTTTAACCATGAAATTTCAATAGCGAATGTTGTGTTACATTTTACTAACCCCAGTTCTAAGCCAAACCCTCACACAATCATATTATTTCAGATTGAGTAGTTTCGACGATCACGTGACATACCTTTATCAGAATTTAAAATAAGTTATAGCATACAGGATTGATCTAGTTTCCTATTCGTGAACTAATTTACGGAATAATATCAGTTATTCCAGAGATTACAGTTCAAGATCCCAGAGCGGTCAGACATAACTTATTTTCACACAGATGAAACCTTATGTTCTCAGTAGCGTCCCATGTGCTTTGAACACCTGCGCGCTTGTGGAGCTCGCTCCTGGTGAGAAAGGTAACTAGAAATAAGTGTTATTTTACTTAAATTTATATGGCTGATTTTTATATATGTTTTGCCGAAAAATATATATAAACGCCCCGTGACACCTGGTACCTGCCCAGGTGTCACGGGGCGAGCCCCATGAGCGCGCAGATATTCAAAGCACATGAGACGCTACTGGGAAGGTTTCGTCTGTGTGAAAATAAGTTATGTCTGATCGCTCTGGGATCTTACTTTATTACCCGTATATCCAAATCTACTTATTTACAAACTTTGCTTGTTTTTCTTAAAATCAGCATAGACAAATGACAATCAAATACTTCTTTGTTTAAAAAAAAAACACTATATAAGATAGATTGACATATTAACATAAGATAAACATAGAATAAAATAGATAAATGGACTTACATAATCTACTAATCGCGAAAGCACAATTAAATTATCATCCACACTTACGCACACGACCACGTACATGCATACATACTCGCATGCATGCCCATACATACACACGCTACTATATAAAAAAATTAATATTGCTACTATAGAAATATAAAATTAATAACTATTTCTTTTTTATCGTTGCCATACCCGGGTATGGAAATCACATATACCAATAATTTGCGTACATGTAGCCAATACCAATGACCAATAACCAATACCAATCACATGTAAACTGTACACCATTTTTCATCCAGACCAGTCGAACCGTTCTTATGTTAAAAAAGAACATAAAGACAGGCAGACAGATAATAGTATATTATGTTCGTGATGGCGTGTCCTGAGTGCTCACTATTTTAAACCAAAATTAATCATACCGTTTTTAAGCTAAAGGAAAATATTGACTGACAAATAGAAGGTCACAACTTTTAAAAATGAAATAATTATGGTCAGTAAGTCATAAAACGTATATTAATCACACAATTTGACATAAACATTGTTTAGTATAGATAAAAACAATAAAACCCGTACAATTATTCTATCAACAGAGACAGAACAAGATTTTCAGATAGCGGTAAAAATATTACGCTTAACTAGAAACTACGTCAGAAACTTGATGAAGGAAAGCGGCGCAGCGGTGGTCGCCACCATCGGGTACACCAGCTTTACCACGGGAATCGACACCTGTTTTATGATCGTCAATTCTGGTAAGGCGCGTGTTTCGCTGTTTCACTTGTAGCTATTTTTAAAATTTCAATAAAAAAATAAGACGCGAACGAATCTCATAACAATACAGAATCACTACTGCTCGTTGTACCAGAAAGTATGTACATATTCATTACTGTTGCGTGTGCGCCCACGGAATCTGGATCCGGTCGATTAGACGCACGTGGCGGTAGAGCAATGTTTCAATTAATGTAAACGCCTTTTCGTCTTCAAAACCGGGGGGGGCATGGAACCAGCCAATGATTCCTTCTTCTTCTATATGTGTCGACGCCAGAATAAACCCGCCGAAATAGTGCCAGAGTTTTAGATAAGTCTTGCACGTGCCACAGTTCATCTCCACTACTGAGAGTGCTTCCCTTCTCTTCTGTTCGATTTCATTTCCTTTTTTAATTAATTTTAATTATTACTTAAAAATTTATGTTTAATATTGTATCCTATTTATCCTTAATCCTGTTTCACTATTATATATACTGTAGTCTGATCCCGAGCGGCGTCGGATATATTTACTGTATCGTTTTTTAATAAAATTACACCAAATGTCTTTATTTATTTCCCAAATAGATAAATTAAGTTAATTTTAAAATAATACAAATTGTTATAAAATACATTATAACGTAAGTAATCAAAAGCGAATCAAATCATAACATTAAATTAGTCAATGTTAAACAATAATAAGTTACTTATACAATCGGATTAATAAATTGGTGAATTAAAATTAAATATTTGTTCGAATATTTGTATAATCGAATATTGTTAATCTTATGGCCGCCACTCACAATCACCTTTCTTGTGTTTATTTTAAGACTTAGACAAAATAATTTACTTAAAACATACTAAATTTGGAATTTTAGGATTTACAATAGCAATATTAACTAAAATTAGTGTATTATCGTTTCAAAGTTGAATAATATTGTGTGCCTGACAATTACCAAAATTAAAAACTTTAAAACGTAAGCAGTGTTTACTACTTTATATTATTTTAATTAATAAATATATAATTATTATTTGAATGATTGTTGAAATATGTACTGAGCTATGGGTTTCACCATATTGTTTTTTTATTACATATTAGAAGTACAAACTCTATTTTGAAGCTGTTAAGTCCATTTTCCTCCATCTCGAAATCAAAACTGTCAGGGATTAAACGTGACATTCGCCAAAAACAAGTGCGTGGTGACGTCGAGAAAAATGAAATAAACTGAAAAGGACCAGCTTGTTTCATGTTTTGTGGCATTATAAATATGACTAGTTTCCCTTTATTTTATCTGTTATAAATTAAACATGTAAATATATTTATTGTAATTAATTATTTTAATATTTTTGGTTTTGAAACTATCGAATACAGGTTTTTGTGACCGATCGGAGAATGTGGTTCTAGTAAGAGAGTGCTCATTTTAGAGATGAATGTCGCCGGACAACATAAAGTTGAATGATGAGCGAATCTTGAACGAAATTCAGTTCGAAAGATACGTATAAAAGCTCATTTTCACGACCCTAAGCTTCATTCCCCGTGCGTTATTGCCGCCGTGTGCACAGTGTCGTACTGATCATATGGTCGAGGTGGCGTTTGCCAGCCAGGCCCCGGCCTGCGCGGGCGCCCACCGCACCTACCCTCAGGCGTTCGACCTACAAGTAAAATAGTTCATTCATACCTAGAGAAAAATGAAACAGTCAAATTCGAAAAACGGCTGACCACGAAACAATTCCTGAAACTTCCCGCTATTTAGCTTAGAGATATGACTCTTGTACATTATTCAGCTCAAAAATTGTAATGCACTTTTTTTTTGGTTTTGAACAATGGTACTTACGGATTAATAAATTTGTGGAATTTGGAGCCGTTTTTAGTATAAAAATGATGTCTTTTCAAAAGTGTTGCTCTATCAAAAAATTTGATAGTTATTTTAAAAAGACGTTTTTAAATTGTTTTTTTAATTCCTTTAAATAATATAACCGATTTTGAGGCAGTTTTTTCGACCTATGTAATTGTGGATGTATTAAAATCGACATGTTAAAAAATTGAAAAGTTAGTATGAAGAAGCACTTTTTTGAAAATTTTCTTACGGCGGCAACAACTCAACGAATCAACTGATTTTGATATTTGCTTTGTGACGACATTCGACATACTTTTTAACCGCTAATATTGTGTATCTCGTCTACCCTTATCGAAGGCTTCTGGGGGGTTCCTTAAATTAATAATACCAGCCGGGCCCTTCAAGCCCAGGCCGACTCTGTATGCGCATATCTGCGAGCGATCACCTGCTAGGAGGAGTCACGGCTCAAACCGACGCCGCACAGCCGCGCCGACCGCACATAGGTTTGATAAATGCCGAAAATTAATTTATTCTGGATCAAAAAATTAATTATCTTACTACTATACGAACTTGCTGGCCTATAACATGACTATGTTACACACATCTCCGCATACATCGACCAGTAGGACCAGCCTGTGTAATGTCATTGAATATATTTTAGAATATGTACCGCATTTAAATGTCTAGTAAAAACACGATTAGATTTTTTGTAATTTTAGGAATTTTTAATATAAGTGATATACTTCATCGTAAATATAAACTGTATAATTAATTGAGTATTATATTATATATAATGATTCCGAAACGCATATAATATCTCATTAAGTGTGTAATGGCACAAATCGTCAAAACATGAAGTATTTTCTTCTTAATTTTAAGTTTGATAAACTTTAAATTTCATGTATTTAAAAAAAATTTATACAATTGAATATGCAATTTTGGAAAGGTCACATTTTTCCGAAAATGAAAACCTAATATTTTCTTAAGAAGTATAATATTTTTTTAGATAATATTTTTGAGTCGCATTTTAAGGCCAATTAGCAACGTTACAGACATATCTTGTTGTTAAAATTATTATATAGTATATTTTATGAGATGTGACCTTTTCAAAATGATCTCTATTCACTCCATGACTTCGACAGTACAACAGATACCGTAAATGTTCCCTCTTCGAACATAACATGAACATTGATTTGTAAAAACGCATTTGCCAAAATACGAGATGTACCCTTTCCGATATTACATATTCAATTTAATTAATATTTTAAATAAATTTGGAAGATCCAAAAGTACACGCCTCATGGCGGTCGTTCAATTTTTACAAATATATATACATATATATTTGTAAAAATGACGAAAAAACATTCGTAATAATACATACATATTATTACGAATGTTTTTTCGTCATTCGTGTATTTATATAAGTCTATAAATATATTATGAGTAACATTTAAGTTCGAAAAACAGCTCGATTTTTATAAAGCGAGAGTAGAGCACTACCTCAGCGCTCGACTTATGAGGCATGCAAAAATGGAACCGAAAGAAATTTAGAGATTAAGACATAATTGAATTTTTTAATAATAAATTATTATCTCAAACCTATCGATCAACATAAATTTTTGTACTCGTCAAGCTTTATCTATGAATATATATCTATATACAAATAAATATTAAACTGTATCTATCTGTATAGATTATATATATATATATTAAACAATACATAGATGCAGTTTAAAACATATATATATATATATATATATATATATATATATATATATATATATATATATATATATATATATATATAGATATATAACGAACAAAATATCCAGTCGTATTTTTATAATACTAATTACAATTAAACTACGTTGAATTAGACCGTAATCTTCAAAAGGTCTTAGTTTAGAATAATAGTAAAGCGTTTGGAAAAAATATTAGTTAAATGAGTTAAGTTTTTCGGGAGTTATCGTGAGCACGCGAGTATGGATACGAGTACATACAAACACAGGGACGTCCACGGAATAATTTTGTTAAACATCTTTTTCATTAATTTAAAAAGCAAAATGTCTTTCAAAAATGTCATAAGCGTTGAAACTAGTGTTTTCCTTTGATATTCATGTATAAATATTACTATATAAGTGCGATATAAAATAAATAGGGACACTTTTATTTCTAAAAATCACTTGATTTTTGTAAGGCGAGAATAGAGCACTACCTCAACGCTCCGCTTATGAGGCGTGCAATAAAGTAGAAATTTTCAAACACCCGAAATAATGTTTGTAGCATTAGCAAAAAAAAAATATTAACTATCCATTGTAAGAATTTTTATTATTAATCCTCGATTTGAGCTTATCATGGAACAAATATTTGATATATTTCTTCAATGATATATGGATTTACGATACAATATTTAGGTGTTTAATAATATAGTTTATAAAACGATGTAACATTTACTAAACATTAAATTATTTGATTCAGCGGACACCAGTTGGGGCCGAACAGCAAGAGATGTTGCAAGTCTAATTAATTCTACAGCGACCTTACTTTGGTTCATATCCACTTTTGCCGATTTACAACACGAGGTATATTTATAACAACAGCAAATATCAATTGTAATCAATAAGAATAATCAGAAAACTTTAATGTCAAATTTTCAATGTATAAAACAATTTCTTTCAAGGACCAACCTTATCTTACAAAGCCTTTATTAATCGTTACCATCACAGAAATTAGTCCTTTTTTAATTAATCCCAGTTAGTTCATTAAGATCAATTGGTAATTAAACTTAAATGTTTTGTGTTATAATTAAATGAGAAAATGTGTGCAACTGGCGTGACTGCGCGTGCGCGAAGAAAGAATTCGGTAAATACGCCGATGCTCCTGCGCCGTTGTCGATCGAAGCGCTGATTTTATCATTTCAGCATACTTCGTTCATCCAATTCCTCTCTCTTTCTCTCTCTCTCTCTCTCTCTCTCTCTCTCTATCAAAGAGAATAATTTTAAGGGATTCTGTAAGAGATTTTACTCGTTCTAAATATCTTTTTTGTTTAACAGTTTCACCTAGTTCAGTAAAAATTAAATCATGATGATTTTAACAAGTTTAGGTTTTTCTCGAGTAAAATGATCAGGTTGTAACAAATCTTTGTGACATTGAGTTATAGTGTGTGAATTTAATATCGTATTGAATTTTATCATAAGAAGGCATCATAACATATATACAGAACTAATGACAACAAAGCGTGATCTAGCACTAGCAACAGTCACACTGATTAAACGAACCAAGGAAGAGCCATAGTCATTGCTTCAAGTGCTGCTTTTATAATATATATCTTATGTTATGATACTAATCCAATTTTGTAATGATTGATTAAAAAAATAAATGTAGTAATGATTATGTTTTAAGTTAAATTATCATTTGCATAACTGTTTTCAGTGGTCCAAAGCCTTAGCAACTTTGGAAAACATGTCGCTAGAATACCAAAACAACGAAGGCCCATCGATGAAAGTAACCATCTGGAATCGTAACTTGAAGTTACTGAATAATATGCCAATTAATTTCACATACGAATTTTGGTTTCATTTGGACAACAGTCTCATAGCCCTGGTGAGTCTTAAATTTAACAATTTCTGCGTATATACTTGTAGCACACAGTTTTATATTTCTGTCGTAGCCTCCGATGATACTTTGTGTTTTATGAATTTTGGAACACTTGAACTCATGTAAAAGAATAAAGTTTGTAATACTCGTAATATGGTTCAAATAATAATACTTTAATATTGATGTGTTTTTAAAGCTGATTTTGACCCTTTACAGATTACCGACGCTGTTATAACGTATTCAATTTTATTCGCACAAATAAAGTACCAAGTGATTTGAATTGAAGATATTATTCATTACATAAATTTCATCACATATAGGAAAATAATGCACAATTCTCAATAAATTTTTCTGAGTACGAATCGAAGCACTAGCACATGTTGTGTTGGATCGTAAAAAGGACTACGAGGTTTTCGTCGAACAACAGTCGAACAAAATCATGGCTTTTTTAAGTGTGTGTGTGGAATATGTGTGTTTTTAGAAAAATAATCTGTTTTAAGAAAAACTGTAAGCACTCAAATGTAAATGTTTTTCCTTATTTACACGCATATAGGGATATAAAGAATATAAAGGAAAATATATATGTTGCTGAGTGAATTCGTGAAAAATGAGTTTTATTTTGTATTACAGTGCTTGAATATTACTTAAGGGTAAACGAAACACGTCGATTTCATACAAGTTTCTTTCGTGGTGCATTTTGATTTTATAGTAAAAATAAATCCACAAATAGTATTAAAAAAAAAGTCTAAAAATGTGAATTCCGTTACGTGATTTCGAAGAAATAAGATCACTTACTTATTTTGATATTTGATTTTATAGTCCATGATGAGCCGGCAGTATTTACGGCAGAGTGAGTGCACACAGAAAAAAAAAAATATATGTAAATGCTTCTAGATATTATTATTTATTTGTAAAAATTGAAAGCTGTCACATCAACGTACAATGTATATTTCTTTGACATATTTACGAAAAGTGACAGAAATGACTGATTTGACAGTTTATCGATTATATCGCATTGTTAGATCTGGCGTCGCCGCTTTGAAGTTCACCGATAGTACAAGCTTGACATAGACAGCACACATCCTGTGATCAAAGCGGCAACGTACACTGGAAAACAATCTCTGTTTATTTATTTACACTTGATTAATAGAGATATCAAATTCGTATATCGATTTTTCACGTCCTCGCGTTTTTTTTTTCTAATCCTGCAGGTATTTAAGAATTTGCAATGATATATTTTCAGAACGATTTATAAGAGATTAGAAATTAATGTGGTTTTGTTTATGATGAAGTGTAGAAAAATTATTTGTTACCTACTTGTAGTCCATCTTCAATATATGCACATATAATTTACTTAAGACTGATTTGGGTACGCCGTACACTATCTGTTGTTAGAAAATTGAAAATGGTAAACAATGCTTATCAAATTTAAAATCTAAGTAACCAAAGCTTACAACCAATAAGTAGATATACTTACCAGTTAATTAATTTTTGTTATGTGAATATATTTTTATATTTTTCCCTTTGCCAAAAAATCTTTAAGTTACATGTTTTAATGTGACTTTAATTAAACATTTTGTCATGATATTCTAATACTTCTATCATAACTACATTCCGATTTTCACTCGGATTTATGAACGAGATGAGACACTATGTTTCGTTTTATATTAAATACTCGTAAAAAACCCGTAAAAAATATACACTGGTAAGAATATATGTACGAACTAAGATTATATTATAAACTTCACATTCATTTCTACACAATGAACATTTGGAATGCTTATAGAGCACGTATTTATGAAAACATTGACTCTGAAGAAGTGTTTCAACAATAGAGTTTTATCAGGTAATGTAAAGGAGCAAATAAAAATTATTGTAAAAAGAGCTTTGTGCGCGATAAAAGTAATAAAGACTTCTACAGGAAATACTTTAAAGTTGCTAGAATTCTCTACGGATACGACATAATTTTCCGAGTACTGCAGTAATAAGTTGAGAATAGGCAACCATTCTAAATCGTGCCACAGTAATTTTAAGCCTATAAATGCTAACTACAAGGTAAGAATTATTACTACAACGTAAGATTATTTCCCATGGATCCAACGACGACTATGACAAGAGACAAAGAGAACAATAACGACGCTTAAGAAATATAAAAAATAACAATAAATTAATAAACTAAATTTGTTTGCTTAAAATTTCTTGAAATTATATGCATATTGAAATGGCATGCTTCTTTGTCAATCGACCTCTAAGAACATACATTTCTTAATAATCATAATTGCATATGTTTTCTTTTCTTATGTCAGGTACGTAGCCGTATATTTAATTACGTTTACGGGAGTGATTAAAACTCCTTTTATTTCCTGTGTCTATTTGGTTATGTTCTTGTCGATTAGATCTCTGACTAACATCTTGGTCTTAGTTTCATTTAATTTTAAGTTTACTGATATTAGGAGTTCTTTTAATTTTTTTATTATATTACTAAGAACTGTGGCGCTATAATAATAATGTCGCCTGCAAATGTTTATACAACAACGAGATTAATTTCTGCATCCTGGGTCATCCTCACTTCACTGTGAAGTAAGGAGACAATACATGATTCTGTTGGCCAAAGTAATATTGACCATTATTCTCAGAATATCATACAGAGCACAAAAATCTATCGAATCAAATGCTTTTTCTATGTTGAGTTGCAGTACATACACGGGCTTACCTGCCTTCCAGTTTTCATTCAAAAATCGTCTACCTACAAATATGTGATTGTCCGTCGATCGTTGTCCTCATGAAAGCCGCTCGATAATTGCCATAGCTTCTATTTCTATTTCTTCATCTAAAAGTTTTAAGAAATAAACGCATAAATTCTGTAACCTGCGTTGCAGATTGATATCTTTCTGTAATGTTCACAGACTGTGCCTAGCTTTTTCGGGGATTAGAATTTGAATTGTCTGCACCCATTCTTGCGGATAGGAATTGCTTTCACATGCTTTTTCGATGATTTTTGTAACTTCTACAAATACTTCTGGCGTATTCTGGCCTTATTAAATAATTATTTGATCCAGGCCTGGTACTGTACTTTATTTAATTTATTTGATGATGTTGCGAATGTCGTCGATTAACGATGTTGTTATTGTTTTATTGCTATTTTATGAAATTCTGAAATCTGGGCCTTTTACTTTGTGCAACTTATGAATCCAAGTAGACATCGGTATAAGCGTTTTTGCTGTTTCCTTCCAGTCTGCTTCTTGAAACTTCTAAAAAATTCAAATGTCATTTTCATTCGTTGGAATTTACAGACTCTGTGTATTTGTGAAAATAAGTGATGGCATTTCTCTTTGTCTTCTTTGTCCAGTAGTTTTTTCCGTGCATCGTTGTAGTTTTATATCATAACTAGATCTTTGGTAGACCTATTCTTCCAAAATCTTGCCTTCATGAATTTCGCCAAAAGCAAGTCTGTTGATTTTCGATCTGTTTTTGTTGAGCTTAAAATGTTCTCTAACCGGTAGTTTTAATACCTTAGTGAGATGTTTCCAATCTAGTGGATTTTGTCCGTGCTGATTTAGTGCAGTCAGGACTTTATCTTCAACGCTTTTTTAATACGTTTTTGATATGATGTCGAGATTTAGAAGCTTATAGTCCCAATTCCAAAAACGGCAGGTAGATGAATTGTTTTCTTTTCTGGATGCGCGCTTTTTTTTTATTTGATAGCGTCTTTATTTTAGCCATTTTCGTTATTTCTCAGAAGATAATTTTGTGATCAGAATTAACTTCTTTTGGCCAATAACCTTTTATATAATCGAATTTGATGCCATTGTAAGATTCTGTGATGATATGGTCAATTTGTAATAACCTTTATCCAAAGCCCGAAGTTACCTTGCAAGATTTGTAATCCCATGCAATTGATCACCAGATTGTGTTGTTCAAAAAAGTCAAGCAAGGAGGACCCCAAGTGATTTGAAGTGAAGTGAAACAGGTTAGAAAAGTGATGGAAAACAAGTTGTGGCCGACTTTGAGTTTGTTTGTACCTTGGCTATCATCACAATCAATGTATGCATTGAAGTTTACAAGGAGCAATAGCTTTGATTTCGGACATTTGTTTCTTAATAATGAGGCAATTTGCAAGAATGATGAAATAGAGAATTTTTCATTTGACCATTGTGAGATATGCACTGTCATAATGAGCTAATCTATACTATAAAAATGTAATTCAGAATTTAGTTCCAAATTTATATGGAACTAGGTATTCACATTTAACACGCTAAGTTTTTCCTTTAAATTTTTATAGTTCTGCATATCACATTTTTTCTGATGATTATGCCAACTCCCCTTGTTTCTTGTACATTTTTTCACCCACTTAGTATTCAGTTGTAGTGCTCAGATGTAAGTGAACCACTTGCCATGTGAGTTTCCTGTATTCCTGCAATAGCAATGTTTGAGTGGTATAGTTGTGCATCAATTAGTTTCTTCTTTTCAAGTGTTGAACAACCTTATACGTTCCATGTGCCTACGATCATTTTGTAAAAGGATATCTTTTCTTTCAGTTGGGTCGGTGAAATTTTTAGCGCTTTTGTGTCCGTATCTAATCCATAGTCTTTATATATTGGAAGAACAGTCCTACATCTTGTCGGCAGAGATGCTATCTGGTTGGTTTTGTCACTGGTGGTATTTTAGCAAGCATAGAATTTTCGTGTCTCTGAAGTGACAATGCTGTCATAATGATTCCCTCAAAATAACAAGTTAATGTTCCTTTGCGCTGGTAGCCCAAAAGGGCAGTATATGATTCTATTAGCATTTTCCTGAATCACATGACTGACAGCTCTCACACTAAACAATGAAATTTATTCCAAATATGATTATTTTGCCAATATTAGAAGTTAGTTGTGTGTTTAAGACTGAAGAAGTAGGCCCTGTAATTTACGTATATCATATATTTATCGACTGTATTCATTATTTAATAAAAGATAACATTTACTTGCAATGGGTAATTATATTGTTTTAAATAAAAAATAAATTGCAATTTAATTTTAAAATACTAAAACATTAATATTTATATAAAGGCTCGTAATTAGCGCTCTTATGTAATACGAATGAATACGTCAATAACTTATTGTATAACAGTTGTAACGTCAGCCTAAACGGAAAGAACAAATTCAAATATACACTCAGCACAAAAATACTACGGGTACATTATCATGTATATCGGTTTTTTAGCGATGCATTCCACAGTGGTATCTTCTAGTAAAAATAAAAGATGGCTTTGATACTCATTATACGACCTCTTTTTTGTAGATCTCTGCTGGAAAGCAATTTCTGTTTTCAGTTTTAGCTTATCATGATAAAATTTGTTCTCTGAACTTTTGTTGTTACCTAACATATATTTTGATCCTTTTCGAATGGGAACTGTTTTTTCTACAGTTTTCTTTTTAAAATATTTCGCTTTATCTTAACATGAAGAATCAACAACAAATCAAAATTCCATTTTGATACTCCATGTTTGATCTCCATTCGTTTGTCAAAATTTTTTACGTCGGTGAGAAGGCTCAAGATGGCGACCAAGCGATGTACACAGCGATGTACAGAGATGGCAAAAAATTTTGAAACTGTCATCCTTACGTATATGTCTTATCAGCACCTGCACAATCATCTTTCATAAAAAAAGACAAATGTAGTTTATTTTTTTCCTGGAAAATTAACGTGTACACTTGAAATGACAAGTGGGCCTCTTGCACTTGTTTAGTATGAAGTTAAATTAAAAAGACCCTTATTCCTTCTACTCCCACTAAAACTCATAAAATATAATCTTCGTGGAAAATTTTTAAATTATTACAAGAGCATCTCTCCCGGGACTAGTCCCGGGCAATCCCGTCGTGTCTGGGAGAAATATCCTTACCGGGAAATCAGAAGCTCTAGGCTCGATTGCGGTGATGAGGTTCGACACCTGTCACGTCTAGTTACCCGGAGGGGTGAAAAGCAGACTAGAAAAGTCCGCTTAGGTACTTTGAAAGTGTAAAGGTATGGATAATAAAATTTATGATGTCTGCAAACTGATGAAAGACAGGCGACTGGATATTCTATGCGTAAATGAGCTAAAAGGAAATGTAGTAGTAGGACCATCAAATAAAGATCCTTGGAGACTTATTGGTTTAGCGTTGACCAAAGCCAACAAGGATGTCGGGCTGTTTACTTCATTCTACCAGAAAGACTATCTGAATGTGATAATGATTACGAATGTGTAAATCAAAGGCTCCTCTGGCTACAAGTCAAAATTGAACTGCCACGGATTTTGATTTTAGGCGTATGCACCTCGGATATGTCCAAACCGCTGGAAAAATGGGAGGAGTTCTGATCGGATGTAAGAGACATGTTAGTGAAATGTGACAGAAACGAAAGGATAGTATAATGATGTGAGATGATTTTAAAGACTAGGTGGGTGTACAGCGGTATAGATATGAGAAAGTCTTAGGTAAATTTGGAGATGAAAAAGTGATTTCCTTCTTTTACTGTGTCAAGAAGTTAACTTGGGTGTGACAAACAGTATGATTGACCACAGAAGAATACACTCATATACTTGGTGAAGAGGAGAAGACAAAAGCATGATAAACTTTATAGTTATGGATGCACGGTTGAAAAGCAAAGTTGTGGATACGAGAGTGTACCGTGACATCAACGTTGGTACAGACCTCTTCTTAATGGTCTGTCGAATTAGGGATTTATGCCAGCGTTAGTGACACCATGTGAAAAGCAGTTATTAAAGGGTATAAAGGGTTAGGATAACTGGATAAGTTTATTTTTATTTCCTTCAATTTTGGAATTTTGTTTACTTATTTCCATAAAAAAAATTTCAAAATTCCACAGAAAGTGGCACAAAAAGCATCATTTCTTTAACATAAGTTCACTTAAAGTTAATATTAAACATAAAGTGACTTTGAAGGTTTAAAATTTGTTTCAAAAGTGACTTTTGTTATAAGCTAGTTTAAAAGCAAGTCAACAAAGAGGCCCTAAATCAAATATTGAGGCCCTAAATCACTCATATTTAATTACATTAGATATTATTTGAAGAATATTGATTATCTCCTTTTCGTTTTTTATTGTTTATTACTTATTTTTTATTGAGATTATTTAATAAATTGTATATCGAATTTTTATTTTATATATAATAAAATAAAAGCAGGGTCGCCAACTTTAAGTGAGCCCCACTCCACGGAAGACAACATTAAAATACATATTCTACCATGATAGCCATGTAAAGAGTAAGTAAGTTAGCACTTCAGTTGTTGACTATGAATTACACAAACGCATTATTTTAAAACGGAAAATTATACCAACTCACGATTTACTTGAAAAATAAATATGTATATTTCCGTAGGATCATATTTTATAAGGGATATGTATAAAGCAGAAATATGAAAAAAAAACCTTTGATTCAGACAATTTTAATGCAATAATATATACAATATGTGCAATTTCAAATAAACAACATTAGTATACACCCGGTGCATATATTTATCTACTTAAAAAACAATTACTTTTCTATCATCTACAATGAAACAGGACATTATTATCTAGTGATTTAACGGCTCCATAAATTAGCAAATCTTACATATATTTTTATACCCCCCACACTCATACGAAAATGTAACGAAACTGCTCACAGAATTCAAAGTATATCGTAAAACGTGTGGCACTCGGGAACTGCCACGGTAAAGCTATTACATAGCATTTTTTATCAACTTACGCATTTATAATCATTTATTGATTATGCAGTTTTTTTTTCTTTGATATTAATTTAAGTTTTTCATCACTTTCTTCTTTAATAAATGCACTTTATTTATTCATATTTAAAACACTTTACACACTAATTTTACGCGTATAGCTATTCACCAGCAACTGCTATTCATTGTTGTACATAGATACACCTATGTATACATATATACCTACATGTATACTTACGGGGCACATGCGGTGAGTGTGGCATTATAAAGATATGATAGATACCTAACGCTCGACCGAGCTACATGGTAGGCGGAGTGGGGGGTGTTAGGTTTTATTTTCGTTACGGAATTTCTCGATTCGGTCACCGCGCTCAAAGCCCGCGATAAAATCTATGCAATAGCTTAAAAAGTGTTTCAAATGATGCATTTATTTTGGAATGCGCCAATACTCTACATGCACGCGCCACACTAACTCTCATCTAATACATGTATAAATATTTCTTAAATTTACGATTTGAATCGTGCTGCTTTTTGCGCCAACTCGAGCTGTCCTTGCAACGCACCGTGTATGATCATAGCAGATAGATACTGAAAAAAAAGCCAATCAAAGAATTACTAAAAAAAGGACAGAAGTAACTGGAAGAAAATCAGTAACTCTATGGATTTACACTAGAGATATACAATAACTTGAAGTAAAAGTAAAGGTAAGGTCTATTTCCCGATAGATGTCTTAAAATATGTGCAATTACAAAATTGATTGGTATAACTGAATCGCAATTTTTTTCTCATTATGTTTATACTTACTATTAAAATATGTGATTAAAACCATGGGCATTAATAAGCATTGCAATATAGTAAAACGAAGTTAATTTTTACTCGTTATTAATTAATATTAAATTAAGAACGTCATCTATTATCGAATATCGGAATCTAACGTTCAAGCTAATATTGACCATTATCGTCCATTCGATTTAAGCACCACGCAAAAGAATGAGAGCGTTATAAGTGAATTGACACATTTCATAATTCTGGACAATTCTAGAAGAAAGAGGAAACAGGATAGATTAACACCGTTGGATTTGGGCCGCCTATGAACGAAAAAGTATGAATCATATCAAACTATACAAATAGAAGCACATAGAAATTTCTCGCTCTAGAGCTCGCGGCGTATCCTGTGCGAAGAAGTGTCACAAATTATATACAATAATTATAAGTTTAAAAAATTAGTTTACGTATTAATTTTATTTTCGTTTTAATTCAAAACTTCTTCATGAATAATGTTTTAAGTATATATATATATACGAGTATATAAATACTCGTACACTTTGACTTACTTCGACGTCTTTCTACTTGATTGCCAGTGTATGTCGCCTAGACTTGTATTACATTAAGAAGCTCAGATGAGAGATCGAAGAAATATTTGAACAAAAAATTTACCGACCGTTAATCATGTTGACGTTATTTCAAAATTAAAGTCGTCGAATGACAGTATAATTTTAATTAATGTTATTATAAAATTAATTAATTTACAAAAACAAAAGCAATAATATATTTTTTATTTTTTGATGGCAATAGAGCAAGTAGTTACCTACGAAATGATATAAAATTTATGTGGAGTAAATGTAAGGTTTTTTTCCAAAAAGGGGAGGCAAACATTTTAACATTAGCGTATTAATATATATGATAATGATATATACCTAAAATATTGTTTATGAAGAAGTTTTATAATGAAATGGATATAAAATTACTATTTACAATAATTTTGTAAACTGATAAATATTATAACACAGTTTGTGCGAATTTATCGCACAAGGAACGTGTAGTTATACATAATAATGTAAAATAAAAAATAGATTTAAAAGCAAAACCAGCTGTTGTACAGAAAGTTGACGCAGATAAAAGTAAAACTACAAAGGTAGACCACAGGTCAACAGTTATGAATGCAGTTTCAGATGCAGACGCAGATCGCAATTGAAAGGCTCGTTAACATTACGTTATCAAGAATGTCAGTGAACAGGAATCCCAACCCTTTCATGATTACCCATTTCAAAAACTATCTTTTTCTTCATTCTTACCTTGAAAACAAGGGAGCGGTCGACGTTAGCAATCCGATAGCAGGTAAATGTCGGCACGTGTCGCACAAAGTAGGTTAAAGAAGTCCAATGATTGGGACTGTCGTTAAGATGTACTTCTATGCTTCGAATGAGATCATCAATCTAGAATAGGATTAGAAGAAAATTTTAGCGAACGACATGTCTTAGGCATCCAATACGCACTAGCTTAGTAATACGTACATTTGTTTTTATTCTTTTTATAACACCCTCGAATTGTAGCCTCTGTTTCATTCGTCAAAATAATAAGTAATTTCTACCAAAGAATTTAAAAATACTTGCTGTACTCATACAAACTATGTCTACCAACCTGATAAACCACTTCTTATTGGAGTTTTATATTGAATGCTATTTTGTTATTTTAATATTACTTTAATTTTCTATGATTTGTGTAATTTGACAGTTTTAATCAATTGAAAAACTTTTAAATTGAATATTTACACATTTTTTTACTCTAAATAGTCTAAACTAATCATTGAGTGTAGATATATAGAAAAATTTGGACTTGAATCAAAAAAAAATACAAATGTTTTATTTTCAGGACAAGCGCAAGCACCAAATAGTATCATAAATATTGCCTGCACTCAGATATGCCTTATAGATAGCCTCACCAATGGTGTCTGCAAAAAAGGAAAAGTTTAAAAACTGTAATTAAAGCAAATAAAATACCAAAACATTTAATCTAATAAGGAAAAGATTAAAAAAATTATAATAAAAACAAGAAATAAGTTATGTGCTGATTGTTAATATGTCAGATATTCCTGATAATTTAGTTGTATTGAAGTCTTCTGGCAGCTTTAGATTAATAACGTTATATTTCAATCCAAACACCTAATGCCGTGCCTATTTTTTATTCTAGATTGACGCCATCTCCATTTGTTTTTATTTGTTTATCAAATTTTTGCTTTTTGTAATGTATAACGCACGACCACAATATTTGAATAAAATTGTTATAAAAATGAAAGTGCCAAAAATCTTAAACAAAACTAAGTGAACAGGAGTGTTTAACATTTCGATATCAATCAATACCTAACTTGTTTCTCGCTTTTTAGTTTATTTAATTGATCTCCTGCTAAACGTTTTGGAAGTTTTTTGTTGCCTTATATTAGGTCGAGGAAAAGTGTTTCGTAAGTAAAAATTTGCGGTAAAAATCTTTTTGGTTATGCTTTTTGTATTTGGTTAGTTTCGATACTCTTAAATAGATGATATTAAAAAAAAACAAAAACGAAAACGATGATCGCCATTTTTTTTTAGTTTTTCTGTCCACCAAAATAACGAATCTAATATAGAAATTTGATAAATTTTGAAATTTTATTACCAAAAAGGGTTATATGCACCACAAGCCGCAAAAAAAATTTGAGACTTTTATTGACCTAATAAAATATCAGCGAGAGTAACACAAAACTAATTCAAGCGTTTTCAATACGGTAATTTTGATGTCAAAGTCAAAATATCGCTCTGGGCGACCTGTTCCGTATAATGTATGCAACTTTGGAAAAAGTAGAACAAGATCGGCAAATTAGTTCTTACGACATAGCAGAAGATCTGAGAATTGACCACCAAGCATTTTTGATACATTTGAAAAAAGCTGTATATACAAAAAAGCTCGATACTTGGGTCCCACACGAGCTCACTGAAAGAGATCAAATGAATTTTGTACTCATTTGCGATTCTCTTTTAAAAGGTAATGAAACCAAACCATATTTGAAAATATTAATCACTGGTGATAAAAAATGGATTACCTATGACAAAAGCACGGGGAAAAGATCATGGTCTAAAGGCAAGCAAGCTCCATAGACTAAAGCGAAACCCGTATTAACTCGCGTTAAGTTGATGCTCTATTGTGAGATTGGAAGGGCATTATTCATTATGAGCTTCTACCACCGAATAAAACCATAAATTCGGATTTTTACTGCCAATAATTGAAGAGAGTCAGGCAGTAAGTAGAAGAAAAACTGCCGGAATTGATCAACAGAAAGAATGTGATTTTTCATGATGATAACGCGATATCACACACATCTTTAACCACTCAGCAAATAATGAGAGAGTTTGATCGGGAAGTGTTAAAGCATTTACTATATAGCCCTGATCTTGCACCCTCGGATTTTTCAATCTTTCAGTCTCTTCAGTATTTTTTAAGTAGTGTTAGGTTAACATCAAGAGAAGACTATCAAAACTATTTGTTCCAGTTTTTTGATCAGAAGTCCCAAAATTTCTATAGCAATGTAGTTATGTCATTAACTATGAAATGCAATAAGTTGTTGAACAAAATGGCATTGAAATTTGTATATAAAATACGATGAAACTTTTTCCCCGACCTAAAATTTCTTTATACTTTTCCAATTATTTTCTGTTTCCCATAGTCGGCTTAAAGTTCTTCAATCTTTTTCTTTTCTTTTTTTGTTAAGAGTGGCTTTAGAAATTGTTACTATTTAAGTATACCTGGTTATTAAAGTTTTAAATTATCTGTTGCAATAAGTAGACATTCATATACTTCTAAAATCGTAATCCTCCCTTTTGCCTTTATCAAATAATTATTAATAAAAATATCTATACAATTAAAATTTACAAACGATATATAATAGTTGTATGCTAATAATTTATTAATTAAGTTTGTGAAATTTAGGAAAAGTGCATTTTCATTACGTATCTGTGTGCGTTAGTACTATTGTTCTAACAATTCTAATTTGTATTTTAAACATGTGACAAACAACATCAAACAAATAACATAACAAGATCAAACAAATAACAAACTATATCACTAGCTTAGAAACAATAATCTAATGACAAATTAATATCACATACCTGAAATAAGTTTTGCTGCAATCACAAAAAAACTCTAAATTTACAGAAATATTAACAATAATCACATTAAAAGCATGTTATGCACACAAATACACATAAGTGCATAACATAGGTACTGCATAAATTAGACTACCACAATCTATCTATGTTAATTTAAAGATCTTGTCCAGCACAAACTTAAATTAGTGTATCGCAGTTTCCTCGAAACTTAAAAAGTATACCAGCATGCCTCTGAGTTTTTCGTATGCATATTGTCGATATAAATATAATAGTGATAAGGAATATTTAGGAAGTAGGATCATACATCGGCACAAATTTGAATTCAATATTATTTTTTAGCACATTTTACACGACACATACGTTGTAATATATAACTACGTCCACCTTGTCGATAATTGCAGTGTAGCAACACCTGTCGCCTCGCTAACAAGAAAAGGAAGTAGGCAAGGAAAAAGACAAATATATACGATATACAGATAATAATATACCATATGGAATCGATCATGTATCTTTCAACAAATATTCATAATCTCCTTCATGAAGATTGAAAGTTACGTTTATAAGATTAAAATTGTGTGATTAATATTGAAGTGTTTAATAACAACGCCCTTCACTGGTATCGAATATGCAAACATGATTTATTGTTGGGGAGTTTTCAGAGGTAACATTACTGCCTGTGAGCCCGTAAGTTGCTGAAGTATCGTTTACGCGATAATTTGCCTCGTTTGTTTAGAGGTGAATGGAACACATGTGGAAAATCAAAGTCTAAGATAATAATACCTTCACGGTCTTTACATCACTGACAATATCAAGTGTCATTTGTAGGTAAGTGACTGCATAAATTCTTTAAAAAGAATACATCGCATAACCCTAACGCGGGCAGAATTCGAGTTCGTCATATGCCCGATCACGCTGCGCGGCGTGTGACGGCGCGGTCGTCCGTCGTTCAATTTGCTTTTATTTTGTTACAATGAAAATGAAAGTATATTTATAACACACGCTAAAAACAATGATTTTACACACGGGAGCTACTTGAGTGATCACATTCGGATGATCCTTTCAGTTTTTTGTACTAAATATGTATCTTATTTAAGTTCTCAACTATCTGTGACATTCTAAAATCAATGTCTGTTCAAAAGAAACAGAAACACGAAACAGTTGCTGTTTTCATTTTTTCAACATATTTTTGTTTTTCACATGACTGATGTTCAAAACAGAATATAACATTCATAAAGAGTAAAATATAGTAAAATTATTTTAGTGTTACTTAGTATATTTCAGTAAGGTACTTACTATATTTATGAAGTCAGAATTTTCTTCTATTTCATTTGGCATCCCACTCTATACGATAGCAAAAAAAATGTCAGTGTCCACATTCCTACGTATAACATCCGTAACATTGATTTTGTTCTTATAAAATATAGCCTATGTTACCCTAACTATGATAACAAATATATCGACCCCACGTTCGAGGCCAAAATCGAGTCAGCAGTTTAGGTGTTACGGTGGATCATACGTAAATTTAAAGGTACATACAAAATAATATAATACATACATTCACAAGCATTCTAACTCTTCCTCTTAGCTTTGCCATAGTCAGGCAAAAAGAGACTGAAGGTATAAATGAATAAATGTCCGATCAAAACCCCATATTCTTGGCTGCAATCGCCAGGCTGCTGGTTCGTCTCACACTCGCATATGCGCTGTTCTATGTGCTTCTTTTATACTTACTTCCGCCTTTTGCATTAAGGCTATGCAGCGATCGGTTATAAATATATAAGTATTCAGTACGTGCTCAAACAACTACAAATAACCATCGCACATGTCACAGGCCAGTATTTGATGATAATGAATTGGTTTTCTTACCGCTCTCCTCAACATGTGACAGCCTTCACAAAATACAATTAAATTCGTTCCAAATATGATTATTTGGCCAACATTAGCATACAGCGGTATATCAAAGCCTATAATCCAAGGACCTGCAATTTATATATATATATATATATATGATATAAATACTACGAGTATCAACTGCATTGATGTTTGAAAAAAATGAACGTTTTCTTTGCGTATTATTGACATTGCTCTAAATAACAGTTAAATGGAAAATTATTTCGAAATGCTGAAGCAATAACATTTGCGTAAAAGCTGCTAATTAATGTTTCTATATTATACTAATTAGGACGTTCAAAACTTACTGGAGAACAATTGCAGCGTCAATCTAAACGGCATAAACAAATTCGAGTATATGCTCAGCAATAGAAATACTAGGGGTACATTAATGCGGTCCTCTAGCGATGCAGTCCACAGCGCTACCTTCTCGTAAAGAGAAAAGATGACTTTGATCCTCATTATATGACCCCTCCTTTCATAGATCTCTCCTGGAAAACAAAAACATTTTATATAAGTAGAGCTAGCCAAATTAAGATTTATTGTCTGAAGTTTTTGTGTTACCTATTTCATGTTACGATCACTTTTGTAGCATGAAAAATGCTACGTTTGTTTCATTATTGGAATTCATTAAAAAAAAGGCCAAGTGCGAATCAGGCCACGCGCAGTGTAAGGTTCCGTAGTTGCCCGTCACGTTATATGGAATTACAAGGGAGCGTTTTGTTTAACGCTGTGAACCTAATAATTGTGTTCACGGTTTAATGGCTTATAACGTTTAGAACGGGCCTACATAAAAAGGTTGTTAAAGATGTTATAATCTTATATTTCCATAATTTTACATGGGTCATAGACTCATATTTACTACCTGTCCCATACATTTTTAACAAGTGCTGTTACATGCTTGTCACGCAGCGTGGTGCTCAATGAAATGCAATGGGCCTGAATTTGGAGCGTTGTAAACAAATGTTCCATAGAACAAGACACAACCTATGTACTGCTTCAGCAAGACATAAAATACCTACGAACAACTTAACCGGAAGGTTTGACGTACCAACTAGAGACACGCACTAAACTTGCAGAGCGAGGGATTAAAGTTGGTCGTGGGCCGCGCTGTTCCTGCCGGGATACTGATCTAGGGCCGAGGACGCGTACCCTAGAGTGGACTATTTGACATTCTTTAATGTACGATTATAAAATTCGTGATGTATCTAAATATATCTATATGTTATTTTGAACGATGTCTGTGAATCCACTCGAATTAATATCCAATTGGTTGGTTACGTGGAAGAACAGATTCGAAGGTAAGCGTCGGTTTGTGTGCTGTATGTTACTGCATGTTGCAGGAAAACTTCGTAATATTTCTGACATACGAAAAAGTTAAATAGTATGCAAAATGTGTGAAAAATGAATAATTATTTGAGGTAGATGTGAAATATAAATTAAATAATGCACATTATGGACAACGTTACCAAACCAAATAAATCACTAAAAAAAACTCTCCTCGGAAAGCGATTTACTCCATTAATATGCGTATATGCCACCTGCTATACTCGAAGCATTATCTTCATATTTAACATAAACATCTGCATATTTTCGGACACAGACACACACACACACACTACACCATATTTATTTGAACATGAACAAAATTCTATTTAAAAAATATTCTGGGTGCTTTATGATGAATATGTTTTTCATAACCGAGATAAACTTATTTAAAATTATTAGTACTGCATTTTGTAAAAAAGATGCAGGTACTATCTATTTTTTTATTTTAAATATCTAGGTGGTGCCAAGTCAAACAATCAAGTAGGCTTAGTCTATACGTGGTCCGACAAGCATTTGGCTGGTTCTCGTTTTAAATTTAGTTTCAACGAACGTTAATGACATACTCACTCAATTTTGTGTGGTGAGAGAATTCTTTTTTAATAAATTCTTCCTTCAAAATTATTTGTGAATTTTCGATTTGAGTGTCTGCAAAAAACATAAGCGTAGATACATTTGCAATTTTCGTAAGAATTAAAATACAAGACTGGTATTACCTTGTAACAAAACTTCTTCACCCTCCACATACTTCGTTAAGGCTTTCATTCTCAAAGTCAGCAATGATAAATAATAGAACAACGTCAACCCGAAAGAGTAAAGTTGACCGGTGTTGATGTTGTGGAAAAACGTAACAACTAAAATATTTATTAATTTGAATACATTTAAATAATTTATTAAGCAATGTACATGTGATAAAGAATATTATTAATTTTTGTACAATGTATTGGAAAAGCTAAGGTATAATCATAGACATTATATATGCATGTGATATTATCTATAGACAAAATTATCCAATGATTATTAAGGTATTAAAGAAACTTAATGGTGTAATAACTATAGTCTAAGAACCGAATGCGAAATTTTTTACGGCCGTTTATTGAGGAATACGTCTTTGCTAGGTTGTCAATTGCATAAGGCCGCTAGTACTTTTAAATAGAACTGTATTAATTATTTGCAAAACAATTTCGTTTACTTGTTTTCATTAGCTTTTTAACTTGTTTACTTTTTTTTTTATTATTACTGTCCTATGTTTACTTGACTTGTTAACGTCGGGTTGAAAAGAGGTTTCTGCCAAATAAAAATGGCAACTCAAACTTTTTATGTTCTTTGTATATTTTTCTTTCATCTTGAAAACAAGTAAAGGAAATTATTAAAATTAATTTACCAACTAAATTTCAATGAAAACGCCGTACAAAAGGCCATATTGCCATATATTAATTGTCAACTGGGTAGAAACGTATTCCTCTATTTATATTTATCTATAAAAAGTGCATTGTAATCAAACTTTTGTTTCCTACAAAATACTTCCATACAAAATTATAATTTACTTACTCCAATTTTGGGTTACAATTACTTCAAAATCGAATATCAATTTCGTAACCAGCAAGACCCAAAAACACGACCAGCAGTCGCATTAAATTTCTGTCCGCCGACTTGCACGAGCTCGTACCAAGTGTCTCATCGATCTACAAGAATTTTCCACGTAGTAAAATAGTTTTGTGCGGTACATACGCCTATCCGATTTGCAATTTCAATTTAAGAAATCAATAATAACTACTGTAATAGAATATACTAGTGTTTACTGGTTGACGGATCTATTTGAATATTGTGAAAAAAATGCTTACGTGTGTTATTACATATTATGATCAATTTAATATATAGATTGATTCATTTACGCAATTTTTTTTTTCTTATTTCTCAAGCAAAATTTTAATCTATATATAGAAAACAAAATTCTCACCAAGATTGAGCTCTTAATTCCAATTTTAAGTACTATCAATTTCAATATGAAGTTTTCCCATTTAAAATGCATGTACATTTCTTTTTTCAAATTTCTAATCCTCAGACACCTTTTATCATATTGTGAATCAGTTTGATGCACCTTACGGGAAATTTCACACTCTTTAAAATTGCATTTGTGTCTTTTTGTGTAACTCGCACTGGATCGCCAGTAGGAGCGATCAAATTGCAGTTTTTGGAATAAATTGCTTTTTTTTTAATTTTTTAAGCGAATCGCAAAAATTAGGCAATAAAAAGAGCTGACTCGTAAAAAATAGTTTTTTTTACCAATATTTAATGAATTTACAGCCATTTTTGAGCCTTAAAATGTAGGAAATTGATAAATACTAAAGTAATTGTGCTATTTAATTTCAAATTTTTGGTTCATTACTAACATATTTCTCTACAATAAAAACTTTTCCCTAAAGTTATTATTTTTTTATCCCTATTAAACATAAAAACAACACATCAATTTTTACAAAAACAACAAAACTTTAATTGAAACATATAGGTTATTATGTAATATATTTCAAATGTAATAACTATTTAAATAATCATAAAAAACCAGTTAATACATTTTAAATAATTACTACTTTCATAGAAAGCAGATCAAAATTTTAGGGCTGAATAAAGCTTCTTGGCGCACGTTGGAAATTCTTTTCTGCATTGTTGAACTATTAACAATAAATATTGTTTCTGATCTTCATCGTATGCACCAAACTCGGTAAAGTTTTCAATGAGAGCTGCACATCATTCAGCAGTATCGTTAACAACACGTAATTTTTCAAAAGTTTCACAGCAATTAATGTATTCTTCATCCACTTCCCAAAAATCAGGATCGATGTCTAAAAATTTACACGTTAAATTAAACTCACCGAAAATTTTCGATTTCGAAAGAGATTTTCGACTCACAAAAGCACTCATACTTTTAGACGACATTATTTCAAAGTGTTTTACATCGAAAGTAAGTCGAGAATTTTAGTATTGCTTCATTTTTTGTTTATTATAGAAACAACTATTTTAAATTTTTCTTCTCGGCATATATTTTTATCAAAGAGAGCCAAGCCTATAAGGTTCTCGTTCAAGTTTTTTGGCCTATCTTTTGCGATTCACTCAAAAAAATCGAAAAAAAAACAATTAATTTTCGTGCACTTTATATGGAAAAACTTTATACTTAAATTACAAGGGCTTAAAACTGGAATTAAGAGGAATAATAAAGAATAAAGAAGAATCTTGGTGAAAATTTTTGTTCTATATATAGATTAAAATTTTACTTGAGAAAAAAAAATTTGCAGCAATGAATCACCTTAATATATGTATGTGTGCGTGCGTGTGTGCTGACGTGCGTGGGTGCGCACGTGCGTGTGCGTGTGTGTGTGCGTGTGTGAATAGTTAGAAGGGAGATTTTGAGGCAAGAAAAGAAGAGAGAAGATAAGATGAAAGATTTGAAGGGCGGACTGCAATACTAAATTTATATATTAGAAATGTGTCTCAGAATTAGACCTTTAAGCGAGTGTTCTTATCAGTGATTTTGTAAGTTTAACATTATACTTTTTAATAATACCGATTTATGAATATAACAAAATATAATCATATTTTTTGGTACTAATTAGAAGCATTCCTAGCTCGTTTAGTGAGACAGAGTCATTAGTTTGAGCCTTCATAAAATGCACAATTAATGTTTCTCTAATTCATCTGCATACAGGGAATGTCCACTATTAATATACGTCAACTGAGAACCGCACCCACGCATGCACACAGTATTTTCGAAATACTAAATGTTGAGAATTCTTAATGAAGGTAATCTAAGCTCAATACTGACGCACTCACCTCAATGATTATTGATGCATAATCGTTTATCAGCGCGGCATCCAGCACTCGCATGACCATCAAAACCGTCATCGTCCGCAAACCGATTAGACAAAGCATTATTATCAAATCCCCTCTAATTTCTTTGGCGTTGCTCAGATAATTTTTTAGCAGCATAAAACACTCTGCAAGTGCTAGAGTCACAAAATTTTCAATTTAATTTAGTTTATTGTACCTCGTCATGATATCCAGAATGGAATCGATTATGCATCTTTTCGCATATATTCATTATGTCTTTTTTTTAGAACAACTTTGCTAAAGTAACTATAACAAAAATATATAATTGAGAAAAACACTTATAATAAATTTAAACACAACCCTTATAAATGCTAGGCCAGACTGCAAGCGCAAACGTGGTTGCGTCGCGGCACCGCGTAATCTAACTCGGATTTTGTCCGGCGCACGGGCTCCGCGATGTATTATTTAAAAAAACAATTATCTAGTCACTTACCTTCAAATGACATTTAATACTGTCAGTGATGTAAAGGTCGCCAATAGTATTATTAATTTTTTCTCTGATTTTACACGTATTCCACTCACGTCTAAAAGAATAAGGCAAACTAAGACAAATTATGGCGTAAACGATAAACATCACACAATATTACTTGAGGACTTGTGAGTTTCTTTACTATCAGGGTAAATTTCATTATAAAGTTTTAAATGCACAGCAATGTCACCTACGCGAACCCCCCAACAATAAATCATGTTTGCATATTCGATAGCAGTGAAAAGCACTAATATTAAGCACTTCAATATTAATCACACATAATCTTAGTTTCAAAAACGTTAATATCGTAAGCGCAGCGCATACTATAACTGTAACCTAACACCAATACTATATACTATCATTACAAAAAACATCTCTATAGTAAATAGTTAAAAGAAAGTGAACAAGCAAAATACCTACAGCTTCAATGCAAGTTCGCTTTGCAGCAGCTTTGCAGCAGCAATGCAGCTTTGCAACCCGGATTACTATTGGCCGCACGTTGCGTTCTTGGAATTTTGGAATTGATTGGAATGGAATTTGGAAACTTAGAGATGGGGGGCGTGGCATTGCGGATGATGCTAAGGTTGTTGCTGTTGCTAAGGTTGAGAGTTTGTAAATTTTTGGTACATATTCTAAGTTATTTTTTTAAGAAAACACTACTTCAGTTGCTATGGTTTAATTAGCAAAGTTGTTCTAAAAAAAACAAAACTATTATAGTCCTTACTAAATACCTGATTACAATAAAATTTAGTATGGAGCTAGTTGCAAGCCAATGGATTGATACATGATTTAGAATTTCAATTAAATTTGGCATGGAGATAGCTTAAACCGAAAATAGGAACATATTAAGCTAATAAAATTGCTTTTTTGAAAGTACTTCTTTTTAATTTACTAGCTTCTGTCCGCGGCTCCGCCAACATGTAAAAATAATTAATTTCTCATTTTCCATATCAAGTAATCTTTCTATCCTCTATACCAGTCCGATCCAGTTTTCGATCAAAGTTCTGATTTCACAGTTAGTTCCTATTCGGTCTTAGTCTCTATTCCGATCTATCCAATCCGCAACTCCATTCTATCCAATCCGGCTGTTACTCTTGTTTACGATAATGATCCCAATCTCGATATTGATTTTGGTTTTTTGTTAACCATTACACAGAAACGTATTAGCACATGATATAGAATATCATGCGTATAATCCATAAAATATTCGATTTGTGTGAAAAATAGAATATTTTATGGATTTTAAGACAAATGTCAAAAATCCAACCACCTTACAGGAAAAGTTTGTAACAGGCACACAAAAGCAAGCTTGTGGGTTTGGTTTCAAGCTATGACACGGCCTATATAGATTATAAGCTCACTTACTTAAAATCAGGTCTGAAATCCGCGGCACCTAAAACGTTGTAGGCCTGTGTTATATGTTAAGAATGCAATCGTGTCGAAATGATTAAGCAATTGACATTTGGTTATAGTCAATACTTTTGAAATTATTTTTTTGTTGTAGCTTAATTAAATTATATGAAGGTTTACTTAACAAGTCTGTCTGTACAATTTAATCAGAATCGATGAAAGGATTGCATAGCTTTAAAATTGCGACATAAGGTTGGATGGACAGATGGAACGGAATTTAAACTTATAGCCTTTGGTGTGATCTAAGACATGGTAAACTAAATTCAGCAAATGACATTAAAAATAAATTTATGTCGTAGGTCACAAAATTACATTGTAAAAATGAATTAAGAATTTAAAACTTAAAAAAATAATTCCCTAAGATATTACCAGGGATTTGGTTAAGGTTTAGCTGACGCAATATCTACAAGTCATTATGGCAGTTACCTCAGATTTTACTTAAGACATATAAGAAAAATTTAGACTTAGATATTTATTTAAATCAATTTGTACAGCAAAGTATATATAGTTAGAAGACAAATAAAACCTCTGTTTTTCATTTAATTACTCAAAGGGATCTAAATGTGTTTCTTCGGGCGGAGCTAAAACCATAGCGTTTCCACGTGCCACGCCAGACTGACACATTTGAGAAGGTACAAATATGTTAGCAATAAAAAAATTTGAAAAACGGTTGACCCTAAGACCATTTCTGAAAGATTTTACTACTTTTGAGCTCAAAATGTTCAAAAATAAATCAGCAGAAAGTTATTGAGCTCGTCACGCTCGATTCAAGATCAATTTTAGTGCTTTTTGCAGCTCTGCACGCTTAAAAATGTAGTTCTTATACATTTTGAGCTCTTCGACCTCAAAAATTTATATGTATATAAAAAATTTAAACACAAAAAAATGACCGTGTACTAAATATTAATCTATAAGAAAATTCTTATGTTATTTTGAAAAAACCCTTTTATAAAATTTTTCGTTAACGATATTGCTCGAACAAATCCACTGATTTTGATACAGTTTGCAACATTATCAACATTATTTCTCCAGAAAAACAACTGGATATGTTTTGGTATTAATAGGTTTATTAATATTTTATAGTTTATGAAGTACTGTATTAGAACACTTTTAGAGACATTTTTCTCTTGAACAAATCAAGTTAAGTTTATGGAACTTACGACAAGAGCTGATTAGATTTTGTTATCGATCGATGGAGTTATATATAAAAGTTATTCCATAAAAATGTGTTATTCTGAAAATTTTATTTTTTATATTCTTCATAATCTAAATGGCGGAGTAGTTCAAATTCTGAGGATCCTTAAGGATCCAAAGAAGGGGTTTGCTTAAGCGAACCCCTTCTGAACACCAGAACCCGCGTTTCGATAGGTTGATTCGTTCAAAAGTTATGAGAGGAACACACGCACGCACACACCCACATAGAGATGTATAAACATTACTCAGAAAATAATTTTTGAAAATCGGAATAAGACAACTCAATATGAGTTTAGTTTAAACTCCAAATAATGACTTGCATGTAATTTTAAGTTTAATAGGTACGTACGATTGGAACATGTTACGTTTGTGCCGATATTATTTTAAATTACATTGTTCAAATTTATAAGGCGTTACGTGATATTGAATTTCATTTAAACTCATTATGAATCTAAATCACATTTCGTTTCTTTCTTTGGAATGGAACTATGGATGCTAGTCATCACCTCTCAACTTAGTTCATTTTTTTTAATAAATTTAATTTGCGTATTGAACTTAATTGGTCCTTTATTGAATATTAAAAAATATGCTCACCCAATAAAATATTTAACAGAATACTGTATAGCTTTAAGTATTTGTTGTCGATGAAAGTTTGGCCGGTGACAGTGTCGACACATTTACAACCGCACAGTCCAATACAGGACATAAACTTTGTTACTGTCGCAAGACCGGGTACTTTATATTCTGACCTAGCATTCATTTTATCTGCTTTGGTCGGCATGCTAGTTCGTCTACAATATTAACTTAAAGGTTCCACACTTATTGGCTTGTTTTCTTATTAATTCTTATTACGTCAATAGTCTTCCATTCCGATCCCTTTAATGGCGCGTAAAACCCCAACGAAATATCCATGAAGTTTTTATGTAATGAAAGTTGTTCAAACATCTTGTCTATTCTAATGATCTATGAAGTCGTTAAAGCTACGTAAAGTACGTCAATATCAAGTTGACTACAAAAAGATAATCTAAAACGTTTTATCCTTAAACATGTGTTCGTAATGACTTAACCTATATATGCCCAGAACTATATTTTTTATTGTTTTTTTTTATGACCCCTGTTTCGAAAACGAGTCAAAAATAGACCCTTCATTGATGTTTATCAGCCTATACATTTCTTTTGGAAAATGGTTCCAACCGCCGTCTATGTCAAGGGTAAGGTATTTTTTTTAATAGTAATAGAATATTTTATTTAACATAACTAATTCGTCCCGTAACGGTCTATACAAGTTATGACTCGATTTCGGCGAGCAGAAATCATGGCGACTTTCACGAGAATTAAGTAATTGTTCAAAGAACTAAAGTTAAGAGACTTTTTGTATTTTAAAATAAATTTAGATAAATTGACAAAAATATTTGTATAATTGTAACTTATAAATTGTTATATTCAGATACCTACAATTACTAACTAGATTTTGTGTTCCAAAAAGGTAAATCGGGAAAATGTACGGCACGCGTTTTAGTAAATATGCATTTTGGATTTCAGAAGGAGCACGCCGTGGACGAGCAATGAAATCGTTGATATTGTCAATAATCTGAATTCGGATGATGAAGCGACAGACACAGATATCTATATTGACCCCCATGGCGATGAAACAAAAGTAATTTTTGAGAACTTATCTCAAAGTCAACTTTCGGCACCTGCTGAACCAGTACTTAGCTCTTATAACGACGACGATGACAGCCAGTCCGAGATGGTCAAGAACATCAATCGCGCGGCACCCGCACCACAACGACGACCACAAATCCGTAAGTGGGTACAAGGAGATTTACATGTAATGAATGAGTGGATGAGGATACTCATAATTTTTTGATAGCTAAACCTATGCGAAGAAACCAGTTTGAAGTTTGCGATGCTAATGGAAGTATGTGGCTGATAACTTAAATTTAGCTCGCTGTGATAAAATGGCTACGATCGGTAAAACACCGAATTGACTGCGTTGTGCTTGTTGCAAAAACCTAACGGCCATTAAACTGTCAGGTTAACTTACATGCCAAATGTTTTATTTTATTATTAAACTTTAAATGTTTTTCAAATTTAAAAAGAAAATCAAAAAAAACATTTGAAAATAAACAAACAGAAAATATTCATCGTTGTTTATTTACTTACAGCTAATATGTGGGAAGTTCCCCATGTTTCCTTTTCTAAGAATTAAAAAAAATATTTTTAATAAATATATTTAATAAATATGTTCAATACATATTATCAATAAATAAGTTACAATGTTAATAAACACCTGTTAGCACAAATATATCCAAAATTTGCAAGAATCGGTCTAAATCGGTCCAAGTACAAAATATGTAGTTCTAGGCATCTTTTTTGTTGTTCAAATGTTTTCAAAACAGGGTTTATATGAGTTAATAAGAATTATTATTATTGGTTTTGTTTATTGTGACAATTGAAACTTCAACTTTATTTTGTTACGTAACTTACTAGCTGAGATTTTATTCTGAAACTGACAGAAAAAACAATAATTAAAACAAAATTGTAAATAAAAAGACGAAACTGTTTGAATTATTGCCAAACATATTTGCGTTGACATACTCATCAATAATGCAGTAATATTGTACCAAATTCACAACATTTTTCCAAGAACTGTTAGTAAATATCAATATTGTTAGGTATAAAAACACTGCTTTATTTAGCTTTGGCTCGGTGGTTAAAAATGTCGCCTTCACCATCAGAACCAGAAGCTAAACAATTCGATGTTTACCATGGATAAATTAGGCAATGAGTTTTGAACTTCAATTATTAAACCACGATAATATTGACCAATCAATCCTGAACGTAGTTATCGGATTAATAAGGTGTATAAAAACGTAGATGCAAGTGTTCAAAAACGGCATCCAAATCACACCATTTTTTTTTAACTTCGAAAGTGTCGGAGATGTTACCTAAAAGCTTTAAATATGGTTTTTCTCCTTTTAAGTTATTGATGTGAACACAGCTTTTATAAAAAAATTATCTCGCGATACTGATATCATTTTAACATTAAGTTTATTAGAAAGACCTTATCAGATAAAATGTGTTGTTTTTTATTTTTATTTTATTATATATTTATTTTAGTTGAATTAATTGTTGCTGTGAAGTGTTACTAAAGAATGATTTTTTCATTTAAACTGTTTTACCTTATGCGATATTTTTAAATGCGGTCAATAATCTTTATTGTCATTGATACTGGACGCTTTGGAGATCATTCTGGTCTTGAGAACTAAAAATATTTAAACAAGGTTCGCGGTTAGATTTTTTATTTTATATTTGTGCTAGATTTTTTTCGAATAGTTGAAAATCACCTAATTTGCCTATAATTCACATCAGCAATATTTATAAAAATCAGAGCATATTAGTTTTACGTTTGACACTAATATTAATAACGATAACACAAAACTGCAACGAATTTTTAATTCTTATGTGTAAATGAAAGTAACCAAATTATTGCTTTTTTGTATTTAAATTTTCATAAATGAAATCCAAAAATGTATCTAGAACAAAATTTTTATTCGGTGGCGTATGAAAATAGTCCATTATCCCGTACTCTTTAAAATGCATTAGAATGCCATATGGTACGAGACGGTGAAACTCGTCACGCGCGAAACGCCGTGAAGTCAGTTGCATATGCGCGTATACTAAGCGCTGTGGCGCTAAAAAGTCATCTCTAGTATATTTCAACCGTCAAATCAAGGGGCTACCGTAGACCATTCTACCCCAGGTTGTGAGCAATACCTTGGCGTCTTCTCCCACTTGGAAGGTGGCTATTACATAGCATTAAACTCTTCATATTATTTTTGCTTTACCGTAATGGCAGTAACATATCCAAGCGTCAAATTTGATGTGTTCATAGTGTAAACTTAAGGAAAACATAAAATAGTATGTGTATCAGCTCCGACGCACGACTGGAGTTTATTCCTTACGAACGATTATAAAATAAATAGATTATTGAATAAGGGTAAATGAATGCGTTTTTTATATTACTTAAAGCATGCATGATACATTTTTTATAGAATTCTTTAAAATACATAACAAAATCATGGAAACAAAAAACAATGATAATTTTATGTAATAAAGTTTTAAGCAATATTGATTTTATTCACCATTTACGTTACCTTACGTTGTATTTATTTACAATATTGAAATCATTGAATCCTGTGATAATTGGTTTGTCGTAACTATAATATGATACATACACTGCTAAGGGATGCGCGAGATAAGTTGCGCTTAAATATGGAGACCATAAACGTGCATAGTCTCCACACACGTGACTGTACGGAACGTAACGTAACGTAACGCCCAATTTAACTTTACTTCCCAAAATTTTTCATACCCTGGATTTATATATGAAAAATCGATTGCTAAAGAGTTAACTCTAAAAGCTTTCATTTATTTTACAAGGAAAATGCTGTATGACATTTTTGATTTAACAGTTTACTATGAAATATTCATAGTATAAGGCATTATTATTCTTCTTAGACGATACGAATTTCAACTTCTACATTTAAATACATAGCACATTATATAAATAACAACAATAAAATAAATGAAAACAATAAACAATAAGGATGAAACAATTATACAATGTTCACTATATGTTCGCAATAATAAACACCACAAAGTAAAATTATTGTTGAAAAGTAGGCATCATCCGACATAACAAGAATCATAAACAACATACACGAAAATACAGTTCAGATATAATACTATATTTAATAATATACGGTAATACATTATTGTTCTGTGACTCGACACTGGCTCATAGCCATCCTACATCAAAAATTTTACTGTCTTAAAATGTACAATCTTCCGACTAATTTTCATATATGAGTTATTTTTTTGTTGAAATTAGGTTTGGTAATATATTTCAGTAACTTAATAATAATAAAAAATTCAATAAATATTTAAGTTTTATACTATATTTAAATTATTACACTGGTAGTACAAAGAATTGTAGTCTAAGCAAGTACTATTGGATGTTACTAAAAATCCAATAATATTACTTAGACTGAATCTCATATTGCATTAGTGGCTTAGTAAAGAAATGAAATTACAAATATATGGGAGTTACACGACCGTAATATATTGTATATGATGGTTTATCTACGTATGTAAAGTATGTATTAGTGTCATAGTAAAATCGACGCCTAGGTCGGGAGTGTTTCTGTTTTTTCTATTGAGCAATAGGTGGTGCCGATAAGCGAACAGTCTGCTTATGATCATTCAATAATAGGTGGCGCTAAGGAACAAAAGCCTACATCGCACCATAAGTATGCCGGCCAAGCTCGATATTGGTTCTCGCCTTTTGGCTTCAATGAAAGTGTAATATCTGACTTACCTGAACGTAACGTAACGCCAAGTTTGACTTAACTCCCCATGAAAAATCGATTCTTAAAGAGTAAACTCCAATAAATAAAAATCGGTGAGAATGGAGAGCTTGTGTTAAGAATCTCCAAATGAATGAACGAAAAGAATTTATTTCATACTTGACACAAATATGTAATGTTGTAGTGCGGGACCTCCGGTGCGCGAGTCCTGCTCACACTTGATATTTTTTTTCATATATTTACACTTTCGCATATTACATTTTATATTTCCCTTATTTGTGACTTATATATATTAATACTTTTACGTTTATTTTATTTCCATATTTGCTATACAATCTTTTTAGTGTAGAGTTTCCACACATTTTTGACAAAAACGTCAACCTCACTTTTGTTAGGCGCCATTTCCGCTTCTACCCACGAAAGTTAGTTTGCTGACCCACGCTTAAAAAGATAAAGCCAATCTGGAGAGCACTCTTTCTGTGGCAAACTCGACTCTGGATGAAAACACAAAACCACAGCGGGGATGAGAATTATTCTATGGATATTCATTTTACTCAAGTATTCGTACGTAGAGCGCTTTTTTCCTTTGACAACCACAGATGAGTGCAGGATTTCGTTTTATTAAAAAAAAGTGCCATTTTTTGGCAAATTGCTTATTTATCCGAAAAATAAAGGTGTTTTTAAGTTTACATGTATTATTGAACTCGTGTAAAAGATAGCAACGAACAAAATACCTAATGCAGTTTTAAAAATATGTTCTGTATTACATGAAAATTCACTATTATCGTTGCCTGCGGTTCTAAAACAAAAACTCTTATTAGTACAATTTGAATCAATATTATGATATTAATTACTATACCATAACTACCTATAAATAGCATTATAATCTTAATTAACACTTTTTATAATTCTGTATATTCCACTGTCTTGTTTTTTACAAATTGTAAATTAAACTATTGCACGTTTAATAAAATAACCCAGTTTTAAAGTTATTGGACTTATCCAAGGTGCCCCTGATGTTTACCGTTAATTTCAGCAAATAACAATCGCGACAAGCAGTAATTAACGTCCGTTAATTCGGGGCGCCGCCGCTCCTCCTCCGGCTCGTGGCGCTATCTGTCTACAGTTGAACTTTGTCGTCATTATTTTGTTTTATTATCTATTTTTTCATTAATTGTTAGTGAGTTATTAAGTAATTTATTCTAATATATTTTTTTAAATGTGTTATAATTTTTAATGTCTTGTGTATAGTTATCATAAAAGTAAAAAATCATTTAGTACTTTATTACGATATACCTACCATTTTTTTTTATTATACGTTTTTTTTTTATTTATATTCTTTTAATGCTTTTCTAAACAAGCTTTTGTTTTATTTTAAAATACCCAACACTTTATGTTCTAGTTTTTTTTATAATAAAATATCGTCTTCATAGTATCCCGAATTTAGCGTAGAGTTCGGCGCGGGCGCAGCAGCTCAAATGACAGACCATCGCTGTGATCCGTAGCGAACTTAGGGGAACACGCATGCATTTGTTTATTCCCAAAAGTCGCATGCGACAAAACAGATTCTTTGTAAATCAAAACTGAGTCTAATTTTTAAGAATCCAACCGGCATTTCGAAGTGTGCTTATAGATAAATCTACGTAGAAAATTTGGAAGCTTAAATTGATCCCACTTACATGAGGGATCGAATACATATGAACTTCTGTTTTAAAAATTACAATTTATTACTGCCAGCTCACACAATGGGAAATTCCATATGAACTAGACGAATAAAAAAACGTTAGTCATTTACGTAACTCATTACTCAGATGTAAATTTTTGTTTCATAATATTTTTTATGTCCTTTAGTAACAACATACGGAAAATTGCTTCATAATCACCGTAAGCATTAGAGAATGATTGATTTAACAATGATTACCCGCCATTACAACATAATTTGTTCGATAGTACCTTTTGTTTGTACTTATCCTCACCTAGAAATCCCAAATTTTGTAATGGTTCCGTTTTCATTAAAATAACGGATACTTTAGACGCGTTTGTTTACATAAAATAATATTACTCGTTAAGTTACAGATTGAAGTACTTTACGTGTCCATATATTTAATTTCCTAGTATGTAGATTCTAAAATTGTGTAAGTTTGGTATTTTAAAAACATGTTTTTCAGACGGGCGAGTACTTAGGAAAATGAAATTCTCTTGTAAATAAAATTGTCCTAAATATTTTTACCAAAATACAGCTATGCAAATCTTCAAAATTAAATACGAAAACTCCACTAGGGTTTTGACGAACTCTAATGTAGCTTACTGAACTCTAACGGAAATCTTCAAAATTAACTAAGTAAACTTCGCTAGGGTTTTTATGAACCCTAATTCACCTTACTGAACTCTAATACGGCTTGCTTACGAAATTCTAAGTCCTTTTCCGGAAACTATCAACTCTTTTCTTTATTCGGCAATCTGTTATAAGCGCGTTCTAACGTTAAGTACTGTGCACACCTGCATTATAAATAATTTTGACTCTAAATCCCAATAGTATTATTATTTGTGATTACAAATCTGTGAATACAACTAATGAATTTGTGTCTGAAGGATTTTATGAATGTATAAACGTGAAGTATTAGAAATTGCAATAAAAATTTAAGTCGAATTTAAGTAAATCCTCGTTTAAGTATTATGAAACACTTTTATTATTTTAAGAATATACGTGCATATGTAGATTTTCTTATTTGAAATATGTTTCAGTAAATTTAGCCATGCCAGAAGCTCTGAAGGATATTTTACAAGACGTGAACGTGGTAGTGTACGCGCGCGCGCTGAGCTGCCTCGGGCTGCTGCCGGCCGAGCTGGGCGCGGCCGGCGAGGTGCGTCTCAGCACGCCCTCGCTGTGGGTCGGACGCACTTTCGTTACATTTTGCGGTGTGTGTAACTGTCTATTAACTACCGATTTCAATATTGGAGAATGTTGTAAGAACATATATGCTATCTTCTGAAAAGGAACTATTTTAAGCTGCAACTCAATACACTGCATCCACAGCAGTGGCAATCTAAGAAGCGAAAAGCACAACTAACTGACAAAAATGTACCTTCACTCTCCAAATGTACTTAAAAAAATAAGGCAATTGGTTTCTGTTCAATATTATAATATTAGTATTCATTTGATGATGATATTTCATCTCCTTGGAGATCATTCTAATTGTTTACAGATTAAAATACACGTGCGCCGGCACAGACTTCGGAATGACAAATCAACAATTATTTTTATAATAAATAACGCCCATTTAAATATTTTATATTTCTTGGAGCTATTTTGGTCTGACTTCTATTCTAAACTTGTATATTGTGTTTTTACAGTGATATTGCAAGTTAATCATTATTATCACCACCCCTACATAACGGATTGGATCAACATCGTTTATCACGTATTTGCCGTGTCACAACTCATCGCCCTAATTATCGTTCAAAGCTCATCCAAAAATAGAGTAGACACTTTCAAATCCTTCGTCCTGATAATGCGAGAGGTGAGTCGTCTATCAGTTTATTAATTATAAATCGGCTCGTAATTATATTAAGTTATATAATAATAGCCGATGCGGTAGTTAGCAGCTTTGCTTTCGAAGCGGACGGTACGGAGCTAAAATCCTGACCACGACAGGGGGGATTAACCAATGAGTTTTTAACTTGAGGCAAAATAAAACATTCGCTTCTTTGCCTTGGATAGGAATAAATAAGATGTCTATGTACTATTTATGTAGACTTTCTACAATAAATTGTCTAAATTGCAGTGAAAACCACATCATAACCTTTTGCGTACATCAAAAGAATTAAACTCACAAACAGACATACGGGGACAACGAGCACTACCTAGTGAACAGTCATGGTTGATGATAATATTTTTATAAAAATTTGATATATGCTCGACCAAGAATGTTTATGCCATTCTCATCCCGAACTTATAATTTATTCCCTAATACAAGGAAGAAATACCCCGTCCTGCTGTCAGGCAGGCGGCTACGGGGCGTGGGCGCCGAAGAGCGCCTTCACACAAGACGCGCGCGCAACGAGTCGGATCCTTGAGCGGGCGGCGCGGCACGGGAGCGCGCGATCAGACAAATCAATAAAATGCGGGCTAAAGCGGAATAAATCCAATTATAATTCTAAACTTTAATTTGCGGCGGCCACGTTCAGGACGCTTACACTTAGACTTGATTCGTTCTAACTCGTTAGTTAAATTATGATTAAATTTGATGGTAAATTTATGTACGTTGCCTTTGATGTACCAATTTTAGTTTTTCTATTATTCCTATGGAGCCGTTTACCAGCCCTTTATCATAGAATTTATTCTTCGGCGAAGGAAAAAGTTATTCTTATTATTGTAGTTTTGAAAGATTAACACCTAAAAATAGTAATAATTTTAATAATAGAATGACAAAAATCGATCGCTTGGAAATTATTTAACATTAGAAAAATTGCGGAATTCTTCTTTTTATAAACACACAATTATCCAGCTGTACGTAAAATATCAACTATCTAGGTCATCTGGAAGTGGGTTCGATTTTTGACCTACATCTTAATCAGTCAGAGATAAAAATACCGATTTTTAGGTATTAATATCTCAATAACCGTTGGAGGTGTACTTACGAAATGTTTTTAATAAATAAACCAAATTCATGTTTTAATGTTAATAAAATTTTGAGTTTTTAATTGGTCAAAAGTGGCTCCAAATGGTTCGTGTAATATAACATACCGCTGCTGCTTTGTCAATTCCTTTTTATTGGGTTAAACTTGGCTCGAATTGCTTAAGCTTGGTTCGTCTAGATATAAAGCAATACTTATTTAAATTGAACCGTATCCTTAAAATTGTGACGTCAGCACGTTCGGTCAATTTGAACACACCCGACACTCTCGGGATTGTCACTCAGTTCGAGATGTGAATCAGGCACTTAAAGTTATAGTATACTACCATTTATTTTATAATATCCTTTGAACGTTTTATAAGTTACCCACAGATAATTTTTGCATCTCTTACGATATATGAGGACGGCCATGCCATTTTAATTTTTCTGTATAAAAATTTATCCATAAAAATATATAAAAATTTACAATAAGCATAAAAAAATTTACATTCTAAAAAATATTCTATTAAATGTTTGAAAAGCTGGGAATCAATGATAAAAAAATAGATGTACGATGCTCTTTAACACTTTATATTTTCGTATTGGAAACAATTAACCAAGTTTCTACTTTCTCGATATATTTCGTAAAATCGCCGTAAAAACTTCATAATCGTTCCGCTTAAGTATTTAATGATCTCATTAAAATTTGTATTTAATATCTAGTCAGTTGCTTAAAAAAATTAGTGGGAATAGAGCTTGTGTATTTAAGTAATTATTTTGTATTGATGACGCAACTAATTTATTTATGAATAAGTACATACATTTTTGGTATCTGAATTAAATCATACTCAACTAATATGTACATTTCACAATAACTGTTAATTAAGTTTTCCACATTTTTTTTTCACCTTTCTGATGACGATAACGTCGCTTAAACCGAAAAAGGATACACATAGCCGACGTTAAATAAGTTCTGCCAATTCTGTATATCATTGGTCAAAATTTGTATTGGATCTGAACATAAATTATAAATAGAGACAATCATTAAATATGTTTTTATTATTGCCTTTCAACGTAAGCATGAATCTTAAAAAATAAAAGTTCAAGTTTTAAAAATGATTGACTTTCGCTAGCAGCTCTGCACACGTGGACGTCGAATATGTTCATCAATCTTGTATATCGACCGACTACGTGGTCACCCAAGACCTCTACCTTATTTATGTTATCGATTCCAACCCTGGCCCCGCTTTTGACTCCGGTAGTACTCTAAATTTAGATACCGTTTCTGGTCAGAAAAATACGTAATGTAAAAAAAATAATAGCGAAACGGTGTAATGTTACTTCGAAGTATATACTGTTTTTTATACTCCGAATACGGTAATAACCATACGAATTTATTTTTAGTACGGCGCCATCTTTCTTTCTGAAGATTTCTAAAGAAATAACAGTATATTTGATGGAAAATGGAAACATGAAATTCTTAGGGAAGATAACGCCTCTTCTTTTACGTAGAAACCCAAAATAAATATGGAACAAAACGTAATCTTCTTTCTGTTTTGAATAGTGCTCTATATGTCAACGCAAATCGCGTCAAAATTTGTTCAGTAATTTCTGACATTAACTTGAACAAACAGACAGTCGGCATAAATGCGTCATGAAAAGTGTATTTTCAGAGATCGCCGAACAAATGAACGAACAGGCAGATGGACAAGTCTTTTAAACGCTTATTTTGAACTTTTTGCATGTAAATAACCATAAGACTTCATAATGTAATGAAAAAAAAATTTTAATCACAGATGGACACTTGAATATTATTTATTTCAATAAATAAATCTCAACATACAATTTATATTGACTCATTTAATATTGTAAAAATATTGAACACATTACATTTGTTACAAATAAGGTACGTGTAAATATAAGTGAATACGTCCGCGTCAGCGCAGGGGCGCGGCAGTGGCACCCCTGACCGCCGCATGGCCAAACTTACTTGACGGCTCGTAAGCGACGTACGCCTGTACACGCAAGCAGAAATAGACGATTATTTGGGGTCGAGTTTACTTACTGTATTATTTATTTGCCTTGCTGTGGGCGTCGAGTGGACAGTTTGGCGATAAACTGAGTCCTACCTCTGTCTAACAGACAATTTCTCTTTCTATCCGGACGTGTGCAAAGAATTTAAAATGTATTCTCAATAATTAAACATTCCAATAAATCAATGTAATAAATTATTAATAATGCTGTTCAAGTATATTTATTTACATTAATTACGGTTATTTATTTTTTTTATAATTCATAGTTCAATAATAATAATTACTCTAAAAGTTACTGTAAAAGTGAAAATTGACTAATTACTGATACAATGATCATACATATTATTTTCAATAAAATATATGCTTTATATGAAAACCATTTGATCCTACTATTTTTGTTTTTCCGTAATATATTATGAACGTAAAATTTATGACCATTTTTTAATACCTATAGTTTAACCAGGAGGAATAGGCAAAACAGATATGAATTGTTATACACTAATTATAATATACTAAATACAAACTAAACTATAACGAAATATAAACAATAAATAATAAAGAAAAATATAATACAACAGAAATCTTCAGAAAATTAAAAAAAATCGTTTGATATTTTCGGAAATTTAACGACAATTTTCGAATGAGCAAATACTTATAGAGGTATTAAATTCACTCGCATCCCAGTTATTATATGATTGCTATAAATTGAACGAGAGTGGCATTATTCTTTTAGTACGGTTTCTATGCTTTTATTCTTAGATAATAAAAGTTGCATCTCGTAGTTTTATTGTTATTAATCAAGCTAACGCTCGTCCAGCTGGTTGCAGTACACGTAAAATCATCCCATCTTTGTTTCAGTGTACGCGTGTGCGTCGACCACGACTAGACCTCTTCACACGGATTTGCTACGCGCTTTTTGTCTTTCATTTTACGGCTATGGGCACGTTGTTCGTTTGCAGCTGTATGGAAGTGCTACCGATAGATTGTTAAGTATAGCATTAACATAGATAGCTCTTTAAAAAAAACTCCATTGAGTCTTAAAGTAATTACTAATCACAATGAAAAAGCATCAAAAACGTCATCATTATTGTTTAAAAGATACATTAGCAAGGCGAGAAATTAGTTTTGACAGTCAATTCTTACAGTTTATTAACTTAACGCTAATACTAACAATCGCAAGAGTGGCCAGGTATTTTTTGAAGTTATACTTCTTTAGGCACGTTACGAAAAAATGATGAGAGTGAAATTTTAATGTGCGCGCGCATCAGTGTAACATAAAATTAACAGGTTGAAGTTGCTCGCTAAACCGCTCAATAAGTGCATCCAACAAAACAGAAACGAAACCTGTATTAGTCGCGCATGTCGGCACGCTCGTCGCCTCTGATCACTGTACTCTTATTTATAATATTTATCCACATGTTTCTAGTTTCTACATTCACAACACGTGTTTTAATTTCCTACAAGTATTAATTATATATGTGCTAATAAATTATAATCAGTAGTGATTTAAATTGAATATTTTTATAAATATTATTTACTATTTGTAAATAGTAGTGGATAAATTTGTGCTTATATACTTTTTTAAGTGCTCCAATATAATGAGGTTATTTGTATGATTGAGGTTCCGATTGATAGAATGACTATCCTTTTCCAGTCCTTTTGTTATTTTATTGTAATTAATTATTTGCATGCAATTAAAAACTATTTCTTTTGTATAAAGCTACGTCCTTCCGAAAACATTAGTAATTTTTATAAAATCGTTTTATAAACCCTAGCCAGTTCTATGATGCATGTGATTATTAATTTTTGAAGATCCTGATTGTATATTTAGCTTTAGAGTTTGGATCAGCATATGAGCTCAGTGGATTAGCTACTGGGGATGGATACGAATATTACTGCAAGCGAAAACCCGTATTACAGAGGGTCAACAGCCAGCGCCGAGAGCTAAATAATTTAATTACTAGAACAGGTGTACTGGAATATTACGAACACTTAAATATTTGGCAAATATTTAAATATTTTGGTTTGACGCAAAATTTAGAAACTTATCCTAATGATCCTTAAATATCTTTATAATACTGACAGACGTATTAAATTAAAGAAAATAAAAAAAAAAAGTTCATGACAATACTTTTTTTTATGCGGATGATATTGATAATAATACGAGGCACCGGCTACACAAAAACCTCGAACTGCACAGTAAACCAAAACTTTGGTTGCAGTCGCGTGTAGCTGACTGTATCCATTTGCACGAGGCACGCCACGCTCTCCGCATGGTGCACCGCCCGCCAGCAAAATTCTGATTTTAGGGTAATTAGGGTTTTACCTTCGAAGGTAACATGACAACATCAGTATCAAGATTGTAACAAACTTGCATAACTGCCATTCCCTACATTCACCATTAATATTAAAGCGAAATTTTTATTTTTTTAATAATAAAACAGAAGCAACTATTAACATTGACAGACCTTGTATATATACATAGAGCACAGTTAAGTAATCACTGTATACGGATAGTGATTGGAGAACATTTTAACTCATTATACCCACTGAAACACCCAAATATTTCATACAGTTGCTTAAAATATTTGACATTATATAGCAGATGTATATCTACTGTTCTATGTGTGCTTTAGCACACTTGATCATTTTGTCAATCAATTTAATAGAATTATGTAGCGCGAAACATTCTGGCTTTGAATCGGGAATAAAAATTCGACTCTTACTGGTTCACAATCTGAACCTAGGTTTTATCGGATTGTCGCGAGATTCCGAGGGTGATGTTTCGTTTCAGGTGTTTTTCATGTTCTATGAAAAATAGAGCTGTTTGCTCTCTCGCCACGCTTACAGCGTCAGGGTGCTTACTCACTCGTTCGGTATGATGTACCGACGTAAGTCGGCCGTAGCGAGACCGATAGGAAATTAGGGCGACCGTAGTCTGGGTCTCTGTTCCATATAAATTGCATTGTTCGGCACGATAGGGCTCTTCAATCTGTAAAATATAACAATTAATTTTTTTGTGTTTAATATCAATCAGAAATAAAAAAAATATTTATGTTCTTAGTTATCTAGTTTCGGTCACATTGCAAATGTCTGTATAAAATAAAGTCGTTTACTCGATACTTCTCTCTTTAGCACTAGGACTACCAAATTAGAAGCTCAGTATAAAACTATCTATATTATAGTCAAATCAAAAATTACATCATCAAAATATCGGTTGGTATTAACTCAGGGTTCAAATGAGACGAATATCGAATAAAATATCAATCTCAATAAAATAAATCAACACTACGATCGAATTTCCTAAGTGCGTTACAGCACTCCGATTTATTCATACACGTATTGAAATGCTAGTTATATAAATTTCCTCAAGTAAATAAACTTCAAGTAAATTACAGATTAAAATTAAAATGCAATAGACAAATAACACGTTTTACACAATATACAGTGAAATAAAATAATATACAATGAACTTAAATTAAAGAAAAGAAGTAAAACGCAATTAAATATGTACAGTAAAACCTTATAGTAACGAATTTAGAATGTAACTATTATTATCGTGCTGCACAAGATTTTATATATATATATATATAAACCATATTTTTTTACCATATTATTTATTACTTGACTTTATTACAATGTTTGATTTTTGTGTATCAGAATCACCTCTAGGGATAGAAGTTCAAGTTACAACGGAGCCAAGCATTTGATTTGACCTCTTTGTAGATAGAAACCGTTTGGGTGCCCACGTAACCCTCGATGAACATCACCAGATACTTTAAATGCGAAAGGGGAAATTTGATATATCGGTTAATAAAGTTTAATCCAAATTTAGGAGCAGCTCCCGGGAGTCAGTGCTCATTCAGGCAAATGAACTGTCAGCCTGAAATATAACTACTTATTAGGGAATCTGCACAAATGAAAGACAATAATAAAACATTAAGTATGAATTAGAATACTATTTTTTTTCCCGGCAATCACCGTCTATGACAACTTCACTGGATTGCAGAATGCTCCCTAACTTAGCAGCTCGTTCATTTTGATACAGCCGCGGTCGCGCCTAAGCCAGCGTCGATCGCGGCCTCGGGGGTTCGGCCCGACCTCGTCCCTCGTGGTTCAAAAATCATAATTAATTGTAAATGAATCTATCATCAACTCATTTCTAGTTCATTAAGTCATCGATACTTCACCTAATCATCTAAATCAAAGTACGCGAATATCACACCTAATTCAATTTATGAGGTCGATCATAATCATATCCAATAATGTAACTCATGATATTAACCATAAATTGTCTTTATATCAAGTGAACGATGTAAACAAAATGTGAACAAAACATGATAACACAATATGTGTAGTAAAATGTAAATAAAACCTCAAATTTAATATTTTCGGACAGCCAAATTACTAATAGCGTAAGATGTACTGTGTACGTTTCCTTTATATTTTTTTACAAATGGTCAAGCGTGCCTTTAAACAACGACACATGTCCATGACAATTTATTTGAACCGAAACTTCTTACAATGTCTTTTTTTATTTACTTTTTTTTATACTTACAGAAAAACTCCTTAGTAGAACTAAAGACATCCGAAATCAAAAATATTTATTCTTATTATTTCCATCGGCATAAGCTCTTTAAAAAGAATTAATTACACTGCATTTCTATGAACTCGAAAGATATTTTCGTACTTTTATTTGTGAACCTAAGTATCCGTTTTACGTACTATAACTTATTTTAATAATTTATTCGATAAATAACATAATAATTACACTTAGTAAACTTAGACAATTGTCGTATTTTTATAAAATAAAACACTAAATAAATTCCCAATCAAATTGCTACCTTCACGAAAAGAAGAGAGGATAACATATTTCTGACATGAATTACTTGAACGTGTCCTTCGTCGTACCGACAGGTATTACAAAAAAGCTAGGGCATAAAAAATATGCACAATTTAAAGCCCTATATTCCTGAAATGTGAGTCACAGAGCGATAATAACTATAAAAATGGTGTCGTTGTGAATATCCATCGGAGGAGAGCACAATCATGCGTGTTCATGCTGCGCCCTCCAGCCCGCGATGACGTCACAGGCCGCGCACGTGAGTACTGACAGTGAGGTCCGGCGATCGCTGCCTAGTTTAATGTGACTTAGCGTCGATGCTGATCAACATGTTTGGATCAAAGACGCTTCGTCTCATTTAAGAAAGAAGCTCAGAAGAAGGAGCGCATGGGCATAATCGCTTAGGATAGCAATAAATATAATTATGTAATTCGCTTCAGATAGTCTGAAATATAAATATGGGTGTAGAAGGATTGAATGGTTTAAAGAATATGAATAGGCGCAATACAATTTTTTGGTTTTTTACAAAATATTAATTCGAAAAACCCCGCTATATACATCAATCCATTCAGTACCTATAATAAAAAACTTGTAATTTTCGAATGTACTAACATAACTCAGAAAATATACATTTCATTTTCTTTGAAATTTATTATTTTTAATAATTAAATTTATACAAAAATTAAATTAATAAACCTGTACAATAGGAATATTTCTTGGTTAATTTAAGTACAAGGTATGCGACCCGTTGGAGATCTTCTTGACATTGTTAGCGAGGAATTCGTTGACGAGGAACCCGACACTCGTGAGGGCTGATCTCCTTCTTGGAAATAGAGTAGATTCTCGAAGCTCAGATCTGTTCTCTGTCGTCGGATCTCTGATAACCCAAGGATACGTCATTTTATCCTGCTCAGCTCTACTTTCAGCTCATCTACAGCGTCTTCCTTTAGGGCCTTAACATTGAGAGCAGCCAGAAATAATCGTTACTTCTGGTAGCCGTATCTCTTCCGGAGATTCTTAGCGCCCCTTGCCCCTCTCTTACCATGGTCGCTACCGTAACCACGAATAAAGAGACCGCCGGGGACTAAGGACCGTGATTTTATGGATCTTAGCATGCCATAATCACTACGCTTAACAGGCGAGTTGGGGATCGAAGTATATGTAAGGTTTCACAGAAAATGCTGCCGGTCATCTCTTACTAACCAGAGTTAGTCGCCTCTTACGACACGCTACCCGGCAAAGTGTGAGGAATTCTACTCTTAATCTTTTAACGCACGCGCGCAATAAATTAATCTATTAATAAATTACCCACGTATTAAATGCGCGGTATAAGTCCTTGATTTCCTACGTGATCCACGGGGAGACTATACACTTGAATACAATACAGTGAGTTTGTACAATACAATGCGTTTTTTTACATCAATAATACTTATCAATTACTTTTATCTCATTAAACGTTATTATTTGGTATGTAATTTAAAAATGACTTATGAATTTTAATAGAACTTAACACTACCTTAAACACGATAAATATGTTCCAGTTTAATTTTTCTTGAAGATAACAAGAAGAATTGTTACAACTAGCACTCCTTTTATACGAAACAAAGAGATCAAATCTAGAAGTGCATAGGGAGGGCATGGCCCATCGTTTTTGTACAATGTGAATAGAGGTAATCGTTACTTGTAACTTCTAATACACCAACGGCGCCTATAGACGACGTTGTCAAACTGCATCAGAATTTGAGTCCGAAAATACTATGGTCTATACATTATGTATACATATTGTTTCTCTTTCGTACAAACTATAAATAGAACTAAGACCAGTTTTGACAACTAGTGTAGTGTTTTTAACACAACATATTTCCTTAATTTCAGCGTTTGACTTATCGCAGATACATGGATCTATCTTAATTCCATTCTACCTCTTTGGCTTTACAATTTCCATATCGACGCAAATGGCTTGGCTTGCCGATGCCCTGCGTACGGTGAACTGCATGTTGGAGAGGAAACACAAAAGGCTTCTGGGTAAATATAAATGGCGATTTTTTTTTATTTTAGAAGAAAGCTATCTGCAAGAAACGTTTCTGTTACTCATTCAACAATACAGAGAGAACAGCGAGGTGAGTCAATGTCAAGATATGATTAGTGAATGCTTTAGGACAAGCACTTTTAAACAATTCTCAATTATGTTTCAAAGTACAAATAAATTTGTAAGTGTGTAATTAAGAGCTTTAGCTCTCGAGCTGTAATATATAGCTGTTTACATCATAACTTGAAACGAGCTCATATTGTATTTGGAAATGTGATTGAAAGAGACTATTACATGTAATTATACAGGTAATACAATATTTCAATAACTATGTACGACTTCTTCATAAAAGTAGGCCCACGTTAGCTTAAAGCTTGTTAGAATTTTGACACATCTTTGAAGTTAATTTTGAAACTTGAAAAAATGTCTATTTCGTCAAGATATGATCTTGACAGATTATTAGTTTATTGAAACTTCAATCTTCAAATGAGAAGCGAGTCGCAATTTGCAATTAATGAGCACTTTGCCGGAATCGAACCTGCACCTTCTGCCTCAAAGGCGGACGTGTGTCTTGTAAAAGAGAGCATACTGCTGAATATGCCAGAGACAAATTCAGTAAAGTCCTTACAATTACCTCAAAATCAAACCATCAATCGTTTAGCCAGATTAACAATGCCAGGTCACTAATTAAAAAGAATCATAAGTGGCAAATGTCATAAATTATAAGCCTCATATATTTATCAATTTAGACCTACGTCAGTATTATTTGTTCTAACATATTAAACGTTACTCACATAATAATTATCAACATAATTCCTCATAAATGCATGTAGTTCTGTTATAGTTTTCAACATTTATATCATGCTGTTAATAGTCCGATCGTCTGACAGTGGCATACGATAACCAGATCACGAGCGGTGATTTTTAATCAGAAGATACCGGATTCAAAAATAAGACTTTGGAAATGTGTCCCCTTGGAATGGGGAGACACAAACCTGGAACCGAATGAGTTTAACTGAGATCAAATTAAACCATCTGTACTAGTCAAGTTATTAACGTATTTAAATTATGATTTACGGTTAGAAGTGCTGCAATTGTAACGGAAGATGTGGATCACTTAACTGTTTATTTCGTGCTATTCGACTGCTACTAACTCAAATGCTTGCTGCTATATAAGCAAAGAGACATCTGACTTGTCTTTCTTTCCAAACATAGAAAAGGAACGAGCCCTACAAGAAGCGGTCGAAACCTTACGTTTGACTCGGTCCTACGCCAGGAGTTTAAATGAAGACAGTGGCCTGGCGGCGATAACGACTATTGCTCATTTGACCATAGTAATGGGAATAAGCGCCTGTTTCATCATCATAAGTGTCAGTGAGTATTATCTATTACTTTGTTAGGGTTCCTTAGTCGTATGTCTGCCTGTCCATATGTCCGAACATATTAAAAAAGTTATAATAGAACAAATCGCAATAAATAAGATACTGTAATAAATTAGTTTAAAATATGATTTTTTTATAAATAAACACCTTGGCTTACTCAAATCTTTATTCACCAAAAGTACCAGTAGAAATACAATTGTGTTACTTGAAGTGTTTATTAGCATGGCAAGGAAAATTAAACAGTTTTAAATTATTCTACTCTATACTTTATTTTAAAGTAATCACAAATTTTGGTTATGACAAAATTTTCCACATAAATTCTGATTTTTAAAAAACTAAGTCATTTTTAATGGACTGTTAAATGACAGTCTATTAAACGACTATTATTACATTCTGACCTTACCGTATAAATACTTCACCAAGTCCGAATGCCATTTTGGCCGATTGTTTATCAGAGTGTCACCCCGTCACGACGCGCAGCGAAAACAATACTACGCATTAATCCCCCGTGTATATCACCAACACACACTTAGTTTCAGTGACGGTCCTCAAAAGTTATTTTTAACCCTTGATTCCGTTATCTTACCGTCCGCTGAAAGTACTGCCATTACCATCTCGATGGCTGGCGTTCTACCACTTTACCATCGTTGATTTACCATCAACGGTATTTCCAATCAACTACGACAAGGGATTTACAAGAAAGGAACAAATTTCTTCTCAAGACGACGGCGATGCACTAGTGCCTCCCTGCGGTTGCCGGTGTTCATGCGTGGCGATGACCATCAACTTTCCGATGGTGGCCATGCTCATTTGTCTTTATATAGGATTCGTAAAAACAAATCCTATAAAAACGTCGCCGCACTTCTTTCTTCGTGTGCCTGAATTACTCAACCACGTTTAAATTCGACGAACCGGCGATAAACGATAGTTTTTGAACGCCATTCCGACTATTTCGAATGATTGTTTTGATTTTGGCGACATTTGAAATGATAAAAAATCATTACGATAAAATGTTTTCGTTATAAATCCTTTTCTCAAGGAAAAAATATATTTAATTTGATCCTAAATGAATTTATAGTATCCAAATTGTTCTCTTGAATAATCTAAATTTCTAAAACGGCATAGATCTAGTAGAATCTCTTTTTTAAAAACTTTTTTGTACAGAATGTTTTGCTTAAACTACGTACAAATACGATAGATCTGACTATATTATTACTTATATTACGATCCCAATTCAAAGAGCTATCCAAATCGACATCGAAATATGTATAATATTGTACACTTGGCATTTGAAACTAGTACATTTTATTCTTTCGACACAGGGCTTAGCAGATGGAAATATTTATTGAAAGAGACCTTGGCCATTTCGCACACCGGCATATCCCTATTTTGCTTTCTCTCCAATTACACGAATTTGGAATATCAGGTAACAATAGCATAACGAATAATACAACAAATGCCTTTATTTATTGAATCAAAATCGAGTGATCATTGTGATGACAGTAATGACCGAGTAATTCAATAAAAACAATGGAATCACTGAAGATTATTCAAATTACATCTCTCCATTATGGCTTCTGAATAATTTATTATCGTTTCAGTGGTTCGAAACTTTATCAACTTTGGAAAAAAGTCTGATGAAGATGCGACAAAACGGCGAAATATCGACTGACCTAAACCTCTGGGAGCGCAAAGTCGAGCTGCTGAACGCCCTGCCGGTGCACTTCAAATACCAGCTTTGGTTCAATTTTAACAACCGCCTTATTGCCGTGGTGAGTTGAAGAATAAGTAGTACCATTTATGCAATAAGTACAATAATTTCTGTAACTTTTTACAGAAGTCATTTGTATACGTAAGAATTAATTTAATGACTTTATTTTATTAATATAGATTTATACATATATTTTTATACCATTACATAAATATTTAACACTCATTTAAGTAGCCTGTGAAAAGGATTTCTGCATATATATGAATTTTTTTACGAAACGGAGCACGACAATGCAATTTGGTATAAATATTGTTTTGGAATAAAAATCGTGAAACACACGTTCATAGCTTTGACAAGTGTAGTTGTACAATGTATAAAAAAATAATGTATAGTTTATTCGTCTTTTTTGCGTGCCTGAACCATTTATCCGATTACTATGAAATTTTGGCGATATGACGGTTTTTAAAATAAACAAACTACCATTTGTCCCCAACTTTCTCTGCGTGTTTGTATTTTTGAACCGAACTCGGTTCTTATCGATTCCAAAATTCTTTCGTTATGATAAATATACACTATACCTGACTAAATAATTACTAACATTTTCTCGTCTCATTTGCATATTAGTACCTGCTGCGACATCGATTCTAAAAACTCTCTCACCCACAGAAAGCTAGACTAACATCGAATTATACAGCCAATAATTTATTTTGATATTGGCATTTGCTCTGACTTTGTCTACATCGGAACCGTGTCAACAAGCGGAATTAACATCGAAAGCTGGACCTAGATAGAATCTAAATACGGAACCAGGATCGAAACCGAAAACGAAACCGGCGAACGAAGGAAATCGAAACCAACTGTGGTACCGGAACGGGGAATTTAACCTTTGTCTACTTTAAGCGTATAATGCCTGAAGCAGACAAAGATCAATTTTTTTTTGTAAACTTTTTTGGTTCAGCGTATTATTTCTAATAATATTTTTAGTGATACTTATTTTTCATCAAAAAGATATATATTAAAAAGTGTAAAAAATGGGAAATTTAAAGTAGTTGAAACGCAACGTCATTGGTCAGATGATGTGACCAATAGCGATAGCAGTGTGTGACGTCAAAGTCTATATCAAGAAAGCCCTTTCGCTGTGTTAATCTATTGTAATTTAACATTATCAATTAATATTTTTACATTGTTCTATTCACTTTATCGGGTGCATTACTTATTGTAGTTTTACATATATATAGAATACAATACTTATAAATTGGTTGTTTGGATTGTTCGATGATAATCATAAAATACAAAATAGACAACAATTTATTTGTTGGTTAGTTGTTTGTTGTTATTGACTTTGGCGTCACGCCAAGAAGCGCGGCAAATGAGTGTTTAAAATTCCTAAATCTCATCGATATTTTCAAATTTATTTTTCTTGCTGTTTTAGTTTTTTCTTGCTTAACATTTATTTTTTTAATATTGTGATAGAAACTATCGTATAAAATTATAAAAAAAATAACTGCATATTCCCTATTAAAATCAAGAGCGTGAGCGGAATGAGGATCAGGAGCAGTACTGTGATCGTAATTGTGAGGGACAACAGGATTGGAATTTACACTAAGATCGCAAATCGATCGACGAAAGAATAAATTCTAATCTCCACACGGACGAAGCCGTAAGCGGAAAGCTAGTAAATTATACAACAAAGAATAGCCTAAGCTAAACTCAGCAACAGCGGTCAGGCCTGCTCAAAGATTCAAGCCTTTTGTCTATCTAACTAACGGGTCATCGTAAATGCTCTAGGAGTCCAGAGTTGTGCGTTTGTTACATACCATGCTCGGTAATTGTAGACTGATTTTAAAAATAATCCATGGATCTCTTCTGCTATGGGAAAGATTTTATCTTCGAACTGGTTTCTTTTAATTTTGGATAAGATTAGATAATGGAATAAAAAACAGGAAGAGGAACTCCTCAGCTAATTGCTGAATACACCTCAAAATTGGGTCATTTCGTTGTGAGCGCTTCCGCATCAAGAAATTTCTAGCCACTTATAAGACTAGTGGTGCAGCGCTGTTTTATGTATACAGGACTAATGAGGATGTTGTCTTCGATTTTGGTTAACTAGTATTAGCAAATTTAACTGGGTATTCATTCATTAAACTGTGCAGATTGCTAATCATTCTCTTTTGGAATAGCAATTAATTTTTTCTCTTTCTAAATATTCATTAAACTTATTTTCTCTTATTCACCTATTGATATTCAAGAGATATTTGTAATGACCCAGACAAAATAGTCTATGAGACTTAGCATTTAATGTGCCATCGTTTTGAAATATCATATTCCACAAAATTTCCAAATCTACATTTTTTTAATAATCTGTTGAAATATTTCCTTACACAATGCTATTTTTAGCCAATGTTTATAAGAAAACTACTTCTGAAAATTAGATTCTCGAGCAATTTATGGACTTTTAGTACTTTATGAATTAATTAATTAATGGCAACTAAAAATTTAAATCCATCTTAAACACGATTTCCTAGTCCATACAATCAAAAAATTTTTATTTTCAACTGGACAGCGCAGCATCTCTTCATAAAATCGTACTCTTCTGTCATAATCCTTAGATTTCAACTGCTGTACAAGTTTCCACTTATGTAAAATGAATGATATGCCCCCGCTTTGATTGTAATATTTTCTTGTGTTTTAGAAATGCCGATTCTGTGTACAATGTCTCTGACAATTTAGTCTCTTTGCTCTGATTTCACGACTGTCTGTACAAAGTCTAGGTCCCCCATTACTGTTGCGAGTCCAAGCCACGATCCATATAAGCGTAGATAATACTCTGGTTATCCGCTCATCACTACGGTCTGGTGTAGTGTTGCTGCTTCCGAAGCGTTCCTTCTGACGTATGTGGATACATGCCTTATTAGTGTGGACTAATAAGGCATTTTTAAATGTTTACTCGGTGAAAGACCCGATACTTTTGTTGTAGCATCCCTCATATTATCATTTCTTCGGGCGAAGGTAGTTAACATCACAAGTGTAATGACAAATCGTTTGACACCTTATTTAAGAAAATACACTAAGTAGTGTGTCCGTTACGATGAAACAAACTTAAATGCATGCACAGACCACTAGAATCATTAGACTAATAAAATTATTTTCTTTTTCAGATATCTAACATGGTCGTGACTTATTCAATATTATTCGTACAAATACAGTATCGTCTAATTTAATTCCAAAAACTTTACATTATTACAATTTATTCGAATATTTCTTCGTAGTGTAACAGCCAGAATTTTTACACATATTTGATTGAGGAAATCATAGCACTTTTGAAAATAAATATTGATATTGAAGTTTATAAACATGTACTAGTTATACATTATAGTTAACCGTTCTACCAAAGATCATTAAGGACTATAATTAAAGATATTCATCTCCAAGATGAAATCTTTCTCATTTGTATAGATCCGCTCATTTAAGGGATAAGTAATGTTATTATAGTTTTTCTTGTGTGATCCAATAACACGAAAGAAGCGTTAACAAAAGAAAATTAATATAATTAGTTGACCACAAGAGAATAAATTGTTATTTTACTACGATTAGTCTTGAATTGGGTCATTCAAGTAAAGAGAAATAAATACGACAAGAGAAACAATGTCCCGAATTTAAACTTGTTTCCCTCTAACACCAAGCTAGGCTAAGACCAAGAAGATGACTCGTTAACGACAAGTGAGCACGTAATAAGTACTGCATCTGCATTATGATCTTCGGTGAGTTAATTTTATAGTCATGACTAAATTGGCAGACTAAAATTAATCAAGTATCTAAGTTGGGCACACTCGCCGAGATGTTTATATTATTTAGTAAAAGAAAGAAAAACATATTATTTGTATGTCACAAATAGAGTGATATTTGTATGTCACAAATAGAAATATTTTTTGATATTTATTACACATATTTATTTATTTTTCTAGTGCTTTTACAACACGCTACAACAACTTCGACTCAATTTAAATATGAACACATACACGGATGCGAACGAATCAACAACAATGGATGTCTACGAGCACAATGCATTTTGGAAAATTTGAATTTTTTGGCAATAACGCAAATGTAGTTGTTAGCGTAGTGAATTAAGCTTTCTGTAAAATGCGTATTAAATGACAACACTGAATAAAATATTGAACTATTTGAGCAAATAAATGTTTTGGTCCAAACCAGTTTTTTGAAATTGAGTATTATTAAACATCATCGTGAGTACCTCTAAGTTTACTGGAGCCGCCATTAGTATTTGAAGATAACGTTTTCTTACAAACAACTTTAACAATAACAATTTTATTTTGACTAAATCGAAGAGACAGAATAGCTCAAGTATGCCTTCAAAGTAACGAAAAATTTATTATTATTTTTGATGGTGTTTTCCAGGAGCAAAAAGCCGGTCACCGCCGTCCATGAACACTCGGAACCTCAGAGGAGTCACTATGGCGCTGCCATTCCATGGGTTGGAATAGGATATCTGATTGAGTATGAATAGGCTAATGCAGAAGGAAGTGGGGTGATGGATGGTGGGAGTAAAGTGATAGGGGGCACCAGAACTCTCATTCACGAGACGAATTCCAACAGGACAGCTGTTACTTCACGTCTCTATTCCGTTACAGTCTGATATTTTACCGGCCGAGGCGGTCTATTTTCATGCTGTAGCCAAGTTGACCAATCGAAACTCATACTGATATTTATAACTAAACTAGCCAACCTATGCGAACGATTCACACAGCATCTTTACCTCTCATCGAATAGTAAATAATAGATAAACGCAAGTAGTTCCATTGTAAAAAGTCGTTATAGTTACATACAATATGATTCAAAAAGCTATATGAAAGACATATGGACTTTGTCAGATATGATTTTCTTAAATGTCTTCCTACAAATCATATTCAAACTATTTAAGAAATCCATGTCAAGAAATAGATTCTATTTAATCAGTCCTGTCCTTTGAAACTTTGTACTTTTTCTAACGGCCATGGGAAAGTTACTTTTAATGAGAATCATTTTATTATCATGGCATGTACTCGTAAGATGGGACTCGATGGGCTCGATGACTGAGCCGGTGGTGGTCTAGGGTTGATATAAAGTATTTGCACAGTTTTATAGGAGACTATAAAACTGTGTATTTAGAGTATGAAATACTTGCCTAAGTAAGTACCAATAACTTGAAGCGATGGTGGCCCTATTATTGGGCACTCAATTTTCAACCTGAAGGTCGTGATTTATCATGATGAAACTACTGATATTGATGGCCTTCTTGTAAAAAGAATAGATTATTAGAGTGCATTGCTTCACGCTTGGAAGTGATTTTTAATGCTTTCATTTATTATAATGCGTTTCCGGATCTAATAAAGCAAAGCAAAATTATTCCATTGTTTAAATCCGGTAGTATATGTTACCCCACTGACTTTGGGCCGATATCAATACTACCGATACCCTGTAATAGTTTAAATTAATGACTGCAGTATTTTTTAATAATAATTTGATGAACGTTAGCGAATTTGGATTCACAAAAAGTCGCTCAACAACTGAAGCCAGTGTTGAGCTTATTAGTCAGATTTTTGATGTCTGGAAGGATTCACGGAACGCAATTTGTGTGATTTATCTAATTATCCAACTACATCATTATGGTCGTGGTCATCATAATCACGGGTCGAAAACTTGGACTTCTGGAGTCTTATTTAATTTATAAAATTCATAAGATTGATGTTAGTGGTTAGAGGTCGTCATAATCTGCAGTCAATATGAGTATACCATAGGGTTCAGTTCTTCGACCTCTTCTATTTTTAGTGATATACCACATCTTGTTAGAATGGACATGCAATTGTTCTGTTTGCTGATGACACTTCTTTACTTTTTAAAATTAATAGGCACCAGCTTTTACGAAGTAAACGGTTACCATCTCTGAAATAATTGAATGAATAATTGAAATATTAATAATCTTCTTCTTCTTAATGAGAGGAAAACAAAACTTGTTACTTTTTCCTTGACTAATGCTAAACTGATCAACGCAAACGTAGTTATCATGGACGAGATACTAGATATTGTGAACACGACTTTGTTTCTTGGTATCGTTTTAAATGTTAACTTACGTTGGAATTCTCATATTACGAGATTGGCAAAAAGGCTTAGTTCTGTAGCATATGCGGTGAGAAGAATTTGGCGGCTTACTGATGAAAGCACTGCGACACTAGTTTATTTTAGTTCCGTTCATAGTCTCATAATTTTTTTATGGAATTTTATTATGGGTCCATGCAGCGGATTTTAATATAATTTTTGTACTGCAGAAGCGGGTAGTTGATGCCATTATAATTTGAAACCAAAACCATCTCTCAGAGAATTTTGTTGATGAAATTAATATTTTAACTCTAACTTTATAATACATATAGGATAACCTGGTATTTGTTAAGAGAAATATAGAGTCGTTCCAAAAAATGAGCGACATTAACACTAGACATAAGAACGAACTGCTCATAAAACCAGTCTTAGCAAAGATAGCAAATTATTTAAGAGGCAATGTGTGCACTTTTATAATAAGATCCCAGTTGAAAATCAAAACTTGCCATCTCTCTCTCTCAACTCTCAAGTGGCAACCATTTTGTTATCGCTACTCGATAACTTTTCTTCTTAAGCAGTTATTAGTTCACTTAGCGATGTGACATACCCATAATCACTTTCAGTTACTGATTCTATGCGCTATGCAACTCTTGTTTTTTGCGGATTTCCCCGTTTCTCATTTTGTATCGCAAAGAAATCCCAAGCATAGCTCTTTCCACCGCACTTTGAGTAACTCTAAGCTTGTTCATCAGATCGGCAATGAAAAACATTAACATCATATTAAATTTAGTCGTTTTAAACAATATTTTCAAATGCTTATTTGGGATAACATAAAATTGGAAAAGTTTTAATAAAATGAACTTAATTATTTATTTATTTAAGTAAAAAAAGTAACTGGATTCTTTTTCTTCTACCACCAATTATAAGCGAGATCACGTATCTCCACATGGTATGAAGTATATTTGTTTTGCTTGTTTTATTGTCACGTGTTAATCGTTTCATACAAAAGCGTCGGTTTCATGTGCTTCAAATTTGCCTTCTCTATATGATACCCTAAATTCGTCCGCACAAGATTTCTTAAATCGAGTTTTGCCGACTCCTTCATTACACACATAGGTACGTTATTTACAATTCTTTTGTCAGTCTACTTTCATTTATCCCTTCCAGATGTTCATACAACTTTTTTATAGTTTAATCATTACACTTTCCTTCAAGCAACATTTTTGTAATACCAATGTTCATTTATTTGTGTTTATGCGACTTGTCAAATACTCTAAACAGGAAATTATCTTCACTGTATAGATTTTTCATTCATAGCGTATTGAATTTGCCACCTCAAAGTCTCGCACATAAAGTAGGGATAAGAACTCCTATATGCATATTCAAATACCTATACTATTTATATTTATTTGTTTCTCACAATTATTTTCCTTGCCAGATGTTAAGGTTTGTTCATCGTCATTTGTAAACAAAACAGCCCATATAATAAAACTCTTTCTTTTGTACAATTCTCTACCTGTCTCCATATATCGCATTAAGTAATGTATTGCAACTTTTAAATACCATAACCTTCTACTTGCCGACATTTACTTTAATTTTTTTCTAATAGAATTTCTAATTCTAGTTACCATCTCTTGCAATTCGCACGCCGACGTCACAGTTACTTAGTCCCCATTCGTATTTTATCTAATCATATATCATGTATAGGTTAGACGGCCAAAGTGACGCTTCACATCGTTCTTTAACTCCCCAACGAATATCAAATCAGGCAGTGTATGCCTGATTATCTTCATATAGTCACTGGAGCCTCTGTAAAGAATGGCAGTGTCCTTGTCATTTTGGTATCAGACCACACATGGATATTTATTAATCAAATCTAATTAATCAAATATCCCATAGATGGTTCTTTTACAATTTATTATAAGCTTTCCTAGAAAAACTCAATCCGTACACTCCATACCTTTTTAAAATCTCGTTTTTTCACCCATTTTTTATGTGTTCAGTTAATACTGAAACTGGGTTTGGGTTGAAAGGTTATTAACAATTTAACAACCCTTTTAATTAAAACTTTGTTTTAAAAAATACATTCACAGCTCGTTTTTCAGATCTTTCAAAGTCACATATTAAAAATTCAAGTATTTATCTCAAATTTCGATTTAAAGGTCTATTTTCTGGGACTACTTAATGAAGTATCTATCACTCATATTTAATTATACTACACATTATTTGAAAAATATTAGAATTGTCTCCTTTAGTTTATTTTTTTATTATTCACCTTTATTGAAATCATTTAATAACCTATCAATCAAAACTGTTCCGCCTACTTTAAATGGGCCCCACTCTGTGGAAGACAACATTAAAGATGCATTTTGTACCGTGAGAACCGTTAGTACTGGAAAAAAATGGGCGTTACTGTAGAAAGTAAGTAAGTTAGCATTTTATTTATAGACTATTAGTTATATAAACGGATTATTTAAAAAAAAAAGATTATACCAACTCTACGATTTACTTTCTAAATATATATGCATATTTCCATAGGATCATATTTTATAAAGGACACATATGCGACAGATTCTTTAAAAAAAAAACCTTAGAATAAAACATTTTTTTAATGCCACAACACGTAATATATGCAATGCCAAATAAATAACATTCATGTACACCCGGTGTTTATATTTATCTACTTACAAAGATGACAATTACTCTTCCATCGTCTACAATGAAACAGGACATTTTACTCTAGTGATTTCACGACTCCACTAATTGGTATATAAAACGTATGTTCTTTGTACGCCCCCAAGGTGATAACGTAACGAAACTGCTCACCGAACTCAAAGGATTTTGAAAAAGTGTTTCAAATGATGCATGTTACTTCGAAATGCTCCACTACTCTACACACATATGCCACACTAACTCTCATCTACTACCTACATATGTCTCAAATTTGTGATTTTAGGTGGGCAGCTTTTCGCGCCAACTCGAACTGTCCTTGCAACGCACCGTGAATAATCATAGCAGCTAGAAACTGTAAAAAAAAAAGGCAAATCAAAGAGTGACTGAAATACAGAGCAGAAGTAACACGAAGAAAATCAGTAGCTCTGTGGGCCCATACTAGAAATGTACAATTACTTGAAGTATGTATAGTAAAGGATATCGTCCACTGACCGATAGATAAGTCTTGAATTCTGTGAAACTACACAATTAATTAGTACAACTATAATGAACAGCGATTTTTCTCATTATACTTATACGAAGTAATCAAATTTGTGATTAATAATCATAAATATAATGATAAATCATTATTTTTTTCAATCACAATTTCGAATAAATAAAAATCATATATTATACACATCGTGGTGCGTGATGATTATATATATGTTCACTTTGTAAGACTTAACTTCTTGTTAGCACTTCATAGTATATAATGATTTAAAATTAGAAGTAGACCTAAAAGCAAAAGCAGCTATGGTACAGGAAGTTGAAGCAGAGACAAAAGTAAAAATAGAAATGCAGACCTTAAGCATACAGTTATGAATGCAGTTTCTGATGTAGTGCATGTATCAATCCAGATGCAGATGCAGGTACAAACCTCAACCGAGTAGCTCGTAAACATAATGTTACCAAGAATATCAGTGACCAAGAAACGTAAACCCTTTCATGTTATCACCGATTTCAAAAATTGTTTTTTTCTTCGTTCTTACCTTGAAAACAAGGGAGCGGTCGACATTAGCAATCCGATAGCAGGTAAATGTCGGCACGTGTCGCACAAAGTAGGTTAAGGAACCCCAATGATTGGGACTTTGGTTGAGATGTAGTTCTACACGTCGAAGTAGGTCGTAAATCTAGAATGTGATATAAAAATAGAAAATGTTGATGAACGATATGTCATGGGCGTCCAGTACACACTAGCTTAGAAATACACTTTGTTATTTTTTCCTTTTATGTTATCTTCAGCTTGTAGTGCATGTTTATTTCATCAAAGTAATAAACAATTTGTATCTAGGAATCTGAAAATACTTGTTGTACTCATACAAACTCTATGTACCAAAGTAATACTTTGGTAGATATAGTTTGTTTGTACAAGTATAAAGTAACATTTATTACTACGACGTAAAATTATTTCCAACGGATCCGATGACGATAAAAAGAAGGATAATAAGACGCTTAAAAAATATTAAATTTAAAAAAATATAAGAAAATATATATATATTTTTTTGTTTACATTTTCTTGACACGTTGAAATTGAATTCTTCGTAGTAAATCAGCCTTTAGGAACATATATTTCACAACAATAATATTCAAACACATTTCCCTTTTAATCTGTAATATTTGATAACCTATTGATGAATGGATGACTTATTGGGACGCTATGAAACGTTCGATAAACTACAATCCATTATGCCGATTATGTTTTATTCTCTTGATTATATTTGTATCTCTTTAACGGTATATATTTGTTTATGATTTATGAGTGCAAATATTTTGCAAAATCATTAGTAGTTTTTAGTTTGCCAATCGTCGTCATCATTTTCTAAGTTCAAGTCATTTCAGCATACATGTTTAACTGTTTCTCGAGAATACCTGATTTTTGTACTGGTTTTGACTAAACATTTATCAAAAACTCTAGCCGTAAGCTACGTTATATTATTTTCTTTAAATTACTGTCACTAACCTGTAGTAGGCATTTGACAAGAATTAAAAGACATCGTTTTTTAAGTAATTGGAAAATTCTATTCTCGCCCAGCCCAAATATTTTGTCCAACGAAAAACTAAGAAATAGCTTTCCGTGAAATTGAATTTTTTGAATGCAAATGCAAATTCAGAAAAAAATTTAATATTTTTCTGTGATGTAGCCGAAGGGCGCCATCTCTCGACACTTTAGCTTTTTATTATCATTTCGAAACACCTCGATGTTCGCTGCCGCATGCTCGCTGCTGTATATGCTTCTTGCGTACTTACTTCTGCATTTTGCATTCACGCGACGTAGCGATTATTTGTAAACATTTATTTATTTAGTTCGGGTAAAAACATCTACAAATATCGCCATAGTGTATGTCACAACCTGGCAGTTGATTATAGTGAATTGGTTTGCTTACCGCTCTCTTCAACATCTGACAGCTCTCACAAAGAACAATCAAATTCATTCCATCTGTGACTATTTGACCAAGATTAGTACTTAGTGGTATATTAAGGCCTGCAGTTGAAGGTCCTGCAATTTACATATGTCCTATACATATCAACTGAATCGATTATTTGTAATAAACTTAACGTTTTCTTTGCGTATTAAATTTTAAATACAATAATATTCCATTGTTATTTAAAACAACGCAATATATTAATAATTAATATTTTAATACTAAAACATTACCATTAATCTAAAGGCTCGTGATTAATGTTTCTATTTAATAATAATTAGATCGTGGAGAACTTACTGGAGAACAATTGCAGTGTCAATCTAAGTGGCATGAATAAATTAGAATATATACTCAGCAATAGAAATACTAGGGGTACATTAATGCGTTCCTCTAGCAATTCAGCCCACAGCGCTACCCTCTTGTAAAGAGCAAAGATGACTTTGATCCTCATTATATGACCTCTCCTTTGGTAGATTACTTCTGAAAAAAAAACATTTTATTTAATTTGAGCTTGTCATATTAAAGTTTGTTATTGAAGTTTTTATACTACCTACTCCATATTGTGATATGACATGAGTATGTGCGGTGCCACGCAGTGTACATCGCGCGGCGACATTCAATCTACGTGCGTTCGTCCCGATGATATACTCCGGTTATCGCACCATCTACACGCTGAGTCCGCGCACGGCTTCTGCGCCTAAGGACCGCTTCCGCAGGTTCACACTCCAGATACCGATCGCTATTTTAGTTATTTCGTATATTTTACACGCATAAATGGTTTACCATTGATTTGTGAGGGCGACCGCATGTTAACCAGCAGCAGTCTTTGGGGACGGACTTGCACAGCGTCACGGTTAGCGGTCAAACTCTGTTATTAATGGTCAATCCAATTCAGAATTTAAAATTCAGTGAGTTATGATACGTTTTTTCGAAACGATTATAGGTCATTTTTGAATGGTAAATTTAAATTCAGTGATTTAAGGGCCTAAAGCCCTCAACCGGAACCGTTAGATACATAACCGCCTTTCGCGGTTTTTCGCCACCCCTTCCACTACTCGCTTTTACAAGCATCGTCTGATATTGAATCTAGTACTCATCGTAATAAGTAGTTTTAATTATTTTTGCCTCTTCCCGGGGCACCACCGTCACCTATGACATTATTACGTCATGGTGACCCGGAAGGATTCCATGATCTTCGTGCCATTGGCACTCCCTGTGCCCTCTGGCCTCTTAGATGAAGCTTACAAAGTCTACGGGCTAAAAAGGCAGGCGCCTTAACGTTTCAGGAAGTTTTTAGTCCGTGAGAGTCGGACACACCTCGTGCACCCGGGCACATGGACTACCTATAATGCGTTTTTAGGGTTCCCCCTTCCCTTTCGCACGGGGAGAAATACAAAAAAAAACAATTTAATAATTCCGAAGGAATAAGTCAGTATCGGAATACCGCATGTATTCTCAGTTTTCGTTTTATTTCTGTGTTTATTGCAGGTGGATCGTGTAGTGTTATTGAGAGCTTTGAACTCTATATCTGACCATTTGATAATTCCGAAGGAATAAGTGAGATTTGGAATACCGTACGCATTCACATCTTTCGTTTTATATCTGTGTTTATTGCAGGTGGATCGTACAGTGTTATTGAGAGCTTTTAACTCTGTATCTGACCATTTGATAATTCCGAAGGAATAAGTCAGATTCGGAATACTGTACGCATTCACATCTTTCGTTTTATATCTGTGTTTATTGCAGATGGATCGTGTAGTGTTATTGAGAGCTTTCAACTCAGTATCTGACCATTTGATAATTCCTAAGGAATAAGTCAGATTCGGAATACCGTACGCATTCACGTCTTTCGTTTTATTTCTGGCTGATAATTGCATGTTGTGTATTTTGTTGAGTCTTTGTTTATATTTTGTTATTAGTGTATTCCTTATTTCTGTGTGGTTTATAAAAATGCTTTATAAGTATCTTAAATATTTATTTATATATATATATATATATATATATATATATATATATATATATAAGATATTATTTTCTATGGACGACACCGTTTAGTGATTAAAACACAACTGGGTTTCTCTGTGAAAAAAAACGACATTTAATGTTCTTAATCACAATGAAATCACAATTACGGTTCATGACATAATAAATCTGTCACGATGACACTTGAAAGAAAATTATATTTTTCTTTACATCTCCCCCTCCCAGAGAAGAAGCAACAATACAGCTACTCACACATTCTTTCATGGTATTTAAGCTCAGGCGCTGGAGTCAGCTTTGAGATGTGGAAAAAGTTTGATTCTGATTTTCTATACTTAGTGTTTACCTTGTAGATTGAGTTTGATATTTTTTCTATGATCATAAAGGGTGCAATTCTCAATTCGTCGAGCTTTTTCCTATTCAGCTTTCCATTGTCCACGAAAACGGTATCAGCAACTTTGAAGTCTAGATGTCTTAGATTTTTATCGTAAATCTTCTTGTTGTAATTATGAGATTTAATTTTATTTTCCAGAGCTTTTCTTCTGTCTTGTATCAAGTCACTCTCTGTCTTTTTGAGTTTCAACTCATTCGGCAAAATCGTAACATCTGTGCCGTTTAGAAGATACCTCGGAGCATATCCAGTGACCGTGTGCTCTGTTTCGTTATAGATTTTTACACAATTTTGTGCTATTGTTGTCCATGCTTTTTTCACGCTGTTTTCGTTTGTTTTGCATCTAATTTTATTGACCAATTTTCAAACTATGATTTAGTCTTTCGTTCAATCCATTTGAGAAAGACGAATCGACAGCAGTAAAAATTATTGGAATGTTCTTTTCTTCCAAAAATTGTTTGATGTCTCTGGAATTGATTATTGTTTTATTGTTTCTTAAATTTTTAAAAATTAAATGTTATTGTTTCTTACTAGTTTTGTGAAATCATTCGCATTTTTGGTACTTGAAATCAATATGTATGCGTACCTTTTGAAATGATCTGTTAGTAGATGTAAGTACCTCTTTGTCGACCTCTAACCCCAAAATCCTCCAATTGTATCAATGGAACATATCTCAAATGGTTTTGTGGCGGGACCTAGGTGGGACATCAATCCATATTTATTTTGTCCTCTTGTCCTATTTATATATACAATACAACTTTCACATATTCCTCTTATGTTTTTTGTCAAGTTTTCTGCTGTGTACCATGAACTGATCATTTTTTGTAACTGTTTTGTTCCTATGTGGCACAGGTCTGCATGTGCATTTTTTATAAATTGTATGCTGAATTTTTCCGATAGGATTATTTTTTCCTTTTTCTTAACTTTCTTATGAAAAACGTTGTTTCTTGTTATTAATTTGTCTTTTCTGCTCTGTATTTTATCATTTTCTACTTGATCTTTTAAGATGTCTTCTAGTTTTATAAAGTTGACTACCTTTAACTGTTCATCTAGGTTTTCATTTGCCTCTAGGACTGGATTCCTGCTTAGGCAATCAGCTTCGATATTATATCTTCCTGGAGAATATTTAATTTGGAAATCATATTGTGACAGGTAGTATGTCAGATCTCCCAACTCTTCATCCGTTCTTGACTTTATATTCATGTTTTCCAAGGGCTTGTGATCTGAAAAGACATTAAATTGCTTACCTATCAACACATGCTGCCAATACTTCACACATTCTTTAATCGCTAGACATTCTAGATATGCAGCTTTCTTCCTTTTTTGAATTTCATTTAATTTCTTTGAGAAATATGCCACTGGTTTCTCCTCATTGTTTTCTTGCGGCTGTTTTAATACTGCTCCTATTCCTAGTATGCTGGCATCTGTGTAAATGTGGAAAGGCAAGTTTGGATAAAAAATGGTCAATATTGGATGAGAACATAATATTTGTTTCATGTCATCAAATGCTTCTTGGCATGCCTTAGTCCAGTTAAAGGCTTTTCTTTTCTTAAGAGATTATGTAATGGTTCTAGTTTGATTGCTATTTTCGCCACATACTTATGGTAAAAGTTTATTTTCCCCAGAAATTCTTACATTTTTTTTTGTTTCCGGAATAGGGAAGTTTTTTATTGATATTAAGTTGTCTTTCAGTGGTCTAACTGAATTATTCTGTATTATGTGACCCAAGTATTTAACTGAGTCAGCTGCAAACATACATTTAGAGATTTTCAGTCTTAAACCCTCACTTTTAATTGCTTGAAATAGCTGTGCTAGATGTTTGACATAATCGGAGAATGATTTTGAGAATAATAAGATGTCATCAATGTAACATACTGTAAAATCTCTAAGCTTGTGTTTTCGTATTATATTACACATTATTCTCTGAAATATAGCTGGTGAGGTCTTTAAGCCTAATGGCAAGCATGTCCACTGAAAATGGCCCTCTTGGGTGACAAATGCAGCTTTATATCTGTCAGTGACACGCGGTGATATTGACCAAAATGCTGAATTCAGGTCCAGTGTAGAGAAAAACTTGCAATCTCTGGTTTTTATTATTCTCAATAAGTGGGAATGGCTGTGATTGCGGGACAACAATTTTATTCAGGTCACGGAAGTCAATGCACAATCTTGACTTTTTATCTTCATCTCTTTTATAAGCTAACGTAACTGGTGCTGCAAATGGACTATATGATTCTTTAATCATATTTTTCTCCAATAATTTTGCGATTAAACTTTCAATCTCCTTTTGTCTTCAATTGAGCAAGGATACGGCCTCTTACTGCAATATTTTTCTATTGTCAAATCAATGTATGCTTCATAATCCGTTACCAATCCGATATCATATTTGTCTTTTGCAAATACACATTTGTTCTTCAATATTAAGTTATCAATCACAGCCCGTTGTTGATAGTCTAGATGATTTATCCAAACTTTGAAATTTTCTTCTCCGAAGTTTTCGTTGAAGTTTATTAAATTATCAGATTTAATTTCCTTAGAAAGTGCAATGTCCGATTTATTTGTTTCCTTAGAAACTACTTCACTTCTTAGTATAGGAACTTTCTGACTGACTTCTAAGTTTTCATTTTGAGTTAAGAAAAACTCCTTTATACAATCCAATCCGATTAAAAAATCGTAATCAAAATTATCTTTGTCTATTACAAATACGTTCATTTTTTTTTTCCACATTAAATATGGAAATATCGAGTGTTATCATGCCGTTTGCCTTTTTAACGCCATTAATTGTTTTAAATTAGTATTGCTAGAATAGCTCGATTTTTTATTTTTTATCTTCAATAACCTAGAATTAATCAATGACACATTAGATCCTGAGTCATAGATTCCAAATACTTCAACATTTTTATTGAATACTAATTTTACTTTAATTAATGGCGGCACTATTAGTTTTTTGGGTCTTCACACTGTAGTTCACATTCCAATTCTGAATCGTTAATGAGTTTTATTTGTTTTTTTTTTTCTATTATTCACTTTTATTTCATAAACTAGGCGGCTATCTTCTTCATACTTTGTTTTTCTTTGTTTTGTTAAATTTCAATTAATTTTTCCAATATTTTGACTATGGAACCATCCAAATTTTTTCTATTGGGAATGACGGACTCTTCTTGTATAATTTCCTCGAGGAATTGGTCTTGAAAAATCATGTTTCCATCCTCATCACAGTATGATTTTAATGTATCTTCTGTCATTTTTATCCATACGCTTCTACTTTGATGTCTTTTTCAATGTATTTCTCCTGTACTGTAAGCTTTAGAGGTTTGTATATGTTTGTGATGCAATGGTATTGCTTGATATTCTTCAGAATCAGGAAAACTTTGTCATCTTTGTGGCAATCGAGGTTATTGCAATATAGTTAGACTTTCCGTCTACTATAGATTTTAATTGAACAATAAATTTCAACTTTTCCATTTTGTAACAATGAATGTCGTTTATAAGATATTATTTTCTATGGACGACACCGTTTAGTGATTAAAACACAACTAGGTTTCTCTGTGAAAAAAGAAACGACATTTAATGTTTTTAATCATAATGAAATCACAATTACGGTTCATGACATAATAAATCTGTCCCAATGCCACTTGAAAGAAAATTATATTTTTCTTTACATATATCTTCATCCCATATTATCTATTGTTCCTTCTTATAGGTCTAGGTTAAAAGGTTCTGTTTCTCTGTTTTGTCCTTTACCCATACTATCTTACATATATCAGTGCCAAGCTCAACATTCTGTTATCTGTACTAAATTTTTTGGTTATCCTAAGCAGTTTGTCTAATTGGTCTCTTTTTGCTGCACAGAATTTTATGTCATCCATAAAAAGTAGGTGGTTGAGTTTAATGTTATTTTCTCTATCGATCATGTATCTTAGATTGATTTTCTTTCGAATATTTGATAAGAGGTTGAGAGCGAAACAGAACTACAATGGGCTGAGGGAGTCTCCTTGGAAGATACCACGGGATATTTTTATGAAGTTTGTTTTGAAAGTTATATTATGTGTTCATACGTTCAGTCGCCTAGTCCATGTAGTCATTGTGTGTTGTAGAAATGTCATAAGTGTGTTGTAAACTTTGTATACCTTTAGAACATGTAGTAGACATGCATGTGGTACACTATCAAAGGTCTTTTTACAATCTGTGTAGAAATAGTACATGTTTTTATTATTATTATTATACATCAGGTACTTGACGATTAGAATATTTTCGTCGGTACTCGCGAAAAAGTTGTGACTGTTAACGAGACGGACAAACACAACAGATAGTTAACTAAAACTGGTACTATAGATAGGTAGCCACACGAGCCGGTGGGAGAAACGGCACGCGGATGGTGCGCGGCTTCGCATAAAATGGGAAAGTTGCTTTGTAAGGTATTCGCATCGCACACACAATAGAAACATTTTTTTTCATATTTAAATATCTTAGAGACTAAGCATTTTCGTTATGTGTTCCTTAACAAGTTTTGATACACATTATTGGTATCATTATTTGCCGAAATTAGCGGAAAACATCAGAAGCGCCCGTATAATATCTAAATATCTTCGTTCATACACTGAGCACCATATGTGTTCGAATAATGGACAAAATTCTTTGTCAAAAATATTTTGGGTTCTTTATGATGAAAACCTTTTCCATAACCGAGAGAAAACCGTTTACAGTTGTTGTATCAATTCAAGTTATTTGCACTCTGTTTTGCAGAAAATATAAAGATACGGACATAAAAGCTGTTTTAAAATATGGCATGATACCAAGTTGAACGATTAAGGAGACTTAGTTTATGCGCGATATGGCAACCATTTGGCTCGTTCTCGCTTTTAATTTAGTTTCAATGGACACTAATGACAAAATATAGTGAGTCTATTTTGAGTTTGAGAAAATTGATTTTTGATGAACTCTTCTTTTAAAATTTGTTATAATTTTTCCATTTGAGTGTCGGCAAAAAACATAAGCGTAGCTACATTTGCGATTTTCATAATAATTAAAATACAAGACTTGTTTTACCTTGAAACGAAACTTCTTCACCCTCCACGTATTTCTTCAAAGCTTTCAATCTTAAAGTTAATAATGATAAATAATAGAACAACGTCATCCCGTCAGAGTAAAGTTGACAAGTGTTGATGTTGTGGAAAAATATAGCGACTGAAATATATTCCTTGATTAAATACATTTTAATAATTTAATAAACTATATAAATTTAATTAACAATATTATTGATTTGTATATAAAGTATTTTAAAAGCTATGGTTAAATCATGGACTCAGTATATACATATTATATTAACTATGAACAAAATTTTGCAGTGATTGCCAAGGTAACAAAGAAACGCCTTGGTTTAATGATTATATATATTTGTCAATTGACTCATCAGACTTTAGTTCGACACTTCCATACAAAGTTCTCATTTACGTACCCTCACTTTGGAACACAATTATTTCAAAGTCGAATATTAATTTCGTGACCGCTAAGGACCAAACCACGACCAACACTCTCATTAAATTTCTGTCCGGCAACTTGCATCAGCTTCTACCAAGGATCTCATCGATCTGCAAGAATTTCCTATTAGTAAAATAATTTAAAATTTATGTATTTACCTATTTTTTTTTCAATTTTAATTAAAAGAATCGATATTGTCTATTATAATACCAATGTACTGGTGACTATTGCGTGACGGATCGATTTCAATATTATCAAAAAAAAATGTTGTCTATCTATCATCTATAATAACAGGTACCTATGTCTCTTTTAGTTAAAGGAGAAGAGGGTACAAAGCTTAGTTAATTTGAAAACCAAAAGAATCTTCAATCTTGAAGCGAGTGTTCCTATTAGCGACTTCATAAGTTTAACAATACACTCTTTAGTAAGACTGATATATCGGTGTAACAAAAATATTATCATATTTTTCGTACTAATTATAAGATTAGAAGCAGTCTTAATAGGTCTATCAAACCAGAGTCACCAGTTCCAGCCTTCATACTCTGCGCTTATTATTAATGTTTCTAATCATATACATACTGAAAATATCCATTATAATTTGCCATAACTCAGAACTGCGCGCACGCACACAATATTATCGAAATACTAAATACCTACAATTCTGAATGAAGGTAATCTAAACTCAATACTGACGCACTCACCTCAATGATGATTGATGCAAAATCGTTTATCAGCGCAGCATCCAGCGCTCGTATGACCATCAAAACCGTCATCGTCCGCAAACCGATTGGACAAAGCATTATTATAAAATCCCCTCCGATTTCTTTGGTACGTCTTAGATGACTTTGTAGTAGAATAAAACTCTCTGTTATCGCTAAAATTACAACATTTTTATTTAATTCCATTTATTTTACTCTATCTTAATATATGAAAATCACGTATTCGTACACGCTTGTCTCCGAAACGGCCCAACCGACTTCTATGAAATTTTGTTGATGTGTATTGTTGGTTCCAGCTCGAAATGCTTATAGTTTTGGACCCGGTAGGTGGCGCTTTTGTTGTTTTATTATTTTTTTACATTTTTTTTTAGTTTTTACCGATTCCTCAACAAAAACGTATAGAACCACCAATTTGAACTTCCTTTCACCCGCTCAATATTTTTTAATGCGATTTTGAGAATATCTATTAGAAAAAAACCTGCCATGTCAGACCATACTCGGTGCAGGGTTCCGTTGCCGTTACTACAAAAAAATGCATTACAAACTAAAAAATCTATGTTATTACATTTTTTCTTATGTTTCCCGAACATAATCGGTATAAGCACCTCAGTCGCCTATAACTAGAGAAACAAGTAGGTATGTCGACTATTACTCTTAAACTACCAGTGCTGGCTTATCCGTGTTTTAAAACAAATACTAGGCTCAAAATGTAAAAATACGATGTGTATTAGTGCACTAGCAAAAGCGCGTATCTTCATGGCACTTGCGTTCTTTTGTTAAGAAGCGCACTATTTGAACAATAACTAAAAACGATATATTCGATTAAGTTGAAAATAACTTTAGTTTAAAGTATTTATTAAGGGTTACCTTTGTATTTTATTTTTCATATTTACTTTTTTCTTTTAACGTATGGGTTAAAAGAAAAGAAAACGAACGCAATTTATGGAGTGATTTTCGAAGTGATTATTCCCGACAATGTTCACTTAATCAAAAATCACCTATAAACCTTGAAGAGTTTTAAAAAAACTGTTAATATAAGTGTCACACTTTGATTTTTGTTGACGAAAAATTTTTCAGGTTCTGTTACATTAAAAAACCCACCCCCCCCTAATGAACTAAGTAACAGCTTATACAAAACGCCTACACCCCAACGCTTGCCTGCAACATGCACTAACATGCAGCATGCAACCCACCGCTGACCCTCGAATCTGCCTCTGCACTACGAATCTCTATCCAAATGATTGAATATTGATTCCAGAGGATTGACAGATATCGAACACCTAAGCAAGTGTTATTTATTTTTATAATTATCTTATTGCGCCAACCGTTAAATTGTTAATTCTACGTACGTTTCATGCTAACCAGGCACATCCTCAGGAAATTGCCGCTTGCCAGTAACTATTTGGGGAATGTTGGTGACATTTGACAAACATGTCTATCGGTGGTGGTCTGTGGCTGCTTTAAGAATGTTTTCGTCACTCTTTGATCATTGCATGACAGCGGCCCGCTTAACGAGGTTGTGTTGGTTGTTTTAACGCTCCTTGCACCCTGGTGGATGTGACTGTCGGCAATTTCCTGAGGATGTGCCTGGTTAGCATGAAACGTACGTAGAATTAACAATTTAACGGTTGGCGGAATAAGATAATTATAAAAATAAATAACACTTGCTTAGGTGTTCGATATCTGTCAATCCTCTGGAATCAATATTCAATCATTTGGATAGAGATTCGTAGTGGAGAGACAGATTCGACGGTCAGCGGTGGGTTGCATCCTGCATGTTAATGCATGTTGCAGGCAAGCGTCTACTATGGATTTCCGCGAATTAAGACCTTACACAATACAATACCTATACCCCAAATTTCATCAATGTACATCGAATATTTTTGAGTAAAATGCCTGTAACGTTCAGATAGACGGACAGACAGACAAACAGACATGACAGGGATAGGGATTCCGTTTTTACCATTTTGGCTACGGGACCCTTAAAAGGTATAAATTTCAATAAAATTGAACCAATTGTAATAATTTTTAATAATTGCCTTTAAACCATTAACCTCAGAACTATAAAAATAATGTAGCTTACATATTCTTCCTTGGTTTGAGCTATATTTATGCCAAATTTAATTGAACCCAGCTGATTTTTAAGCTTGTTCCATCTCACAGAACACAAGTACGGTATTTCAGGCCATCCTAAACTCTCTCTCTCTCTCTCTCTCTCTCTCTCTCTCTCTCTCTCTCTCTGTGTGTGTGTGTGTGTGTGTGTGTGTGTGTGTGTGTGTGTATGTGTGTGTGTGTGTTACAATAATAAAAACTCGTACAAATTTTAGCAAAATTGGTCAAACTGTAAAGGGTTTTTTGCAATTTTTATGAAATCCTAGAAAATGTATCGTTTACCGTTTCATTAGCTACCAACTATTTCCATACTCAGATTTAGTTGATTTAGACAAACTATTAGAGTACATCAATAGGAGTTTCTCGTAACTCTCATAGAGCCATAAAAAAGTATCAAACCCTTGATAAGTTTTTTCGTCAACGATAATGTCTCAAACGAATCCACCGATTTTGATGCAGTTTTAGTTAAGTGACTTTGATTTTTGAGGCAAAAAGCTAATTAGATTTTAAAAACTATCGGTAAAACAGTTTAAACAATATTTATCATTATCATCATCATCATTGGCTAAACCTTCAGCCAGTCGCAATGATTGAAATGGACAAGTCCCGATACACCAAAAGGAGCTTGATTATTGGTAGACATTGTAGGTTCTAGTCTGGATTAGAAGCAACGGAAACGAAAAGTCAACTGGTATTCCTGCAACATTTAGACAAACCCTGGAGTAAGAATAGGTAATAATAGATACTGCGTTGTGTCATTAAATATAATGGGGATGGGTAAATTTCTTTAATTTATCCTCCATTCCTTGGTTAGTTCAAACCTTCAGTGCCCATTTCTGGGAGTTAAATGAGTTCATCCACAGCCTTTTAAATCTATGCTGTGCTCTATGCTAATGTAGTCCATTTTCCGTGGTTTCTGTTGAGATAGCCCCCTGTCTAGTCTGAGTGAATCTATTGTGTTGCGTGTTTATAACACTGATAAATTTATAGTAATGTTTTAGTGTAATAGTTATACTTACTAGGTGGCTGTACAGTACCTTACAATGATTAAAATAATAACAGATAATTAAAATAATAACAATTTATTAAAATAACAACAATGTGCCTTCCCGTTGACTACCCATTCCTCCTGACCACTACCATTCTATTCAACTGTTCACAACGGTTCAATAGTTATATTATGCTACAGGGCCGCTGTGTTTTTTCTAGTGTGCCCTAAAGTATCTAGCAATTGCAGCACAAGAGTAACGTCCCTGATTATTTAGAGCGTAAACTGTAATGACCACCAAAAAATACTTTCATGACATTAAGCTCTTATATCAGAAAAACACACTAGATATTAACAAAAAAAAATGAAACTTGTACCTAAAAAAAGGTTAAAATTCTAAAGTCTAAATTAAAAATGGTTCTAGCTATTTTAGTCATTAACGCAGATTGTATTCAAACAATGTAGTAAGTGATCACCAAATCTTATTGTACATATTTTATTGTTATCATAAAAATGTTAATAATTTTGATGTACACTATTTAGTTCGGGCTATAATTTCTTGGCAATTTTCAAACCTACAGAAATTATCTTTCATAATAAAAAATAAATAAATCGTAGTTCATAATAAAAATAAAAGCTAAGTAACAAAATTTTATATTTCTTTTACGCGTGTATTTTACGCCACGCGAAGCGGACGAGGGACAGCTAGTTTTTTTAATATTATTATACCAACCCCTCAATCCCCCTTGTGGGTATAAATTCCGACAAGCCAAAAAATATTTTTTTGTCAAGTTTTAAACCTGTAGGAGCTATAGATTAAACATTTTCAATTGTTTTTAAGCTATTGCATAGCTTTTATCGCGGGCTTCGAGCGCAGCGACCGAATCAAGAAATTTCGTAACGAAAAAAACTAACAACCCCAACTCCACCTACCATGTAGCTCGGCCGAGCGTTCGCTTAATGTATATGTATATGGTACGAGTGTACGAAGCTTGCACGGATCAAGACGAGCTGCTCCGAAATCGGACGAATACGTAAGCAGCTGTTTGTGAGACAGTATATAGGTGTATAGGTATCTATCATATCTTTATAATGCCACATTCACCGCATGTGCCCCGTAAGTATACGTGTAGGTATATATGTATACATAGGTGTACCTATGTACAACAGTGAATAGCAGTTGCTGGTGAATAGCTATACGCGTAAAATTTGTGTATAAAGTGTTTTAAATATGAATAAACAAAGTGCATTGATTAATAAAGAGAGTGATGAAAAACTTGAATTAATATCAAAGAAAAAAATACTGCATAAATAAATAAATAATTATAATTGCTGAAGTTGATAAAAAATGCTATGCAATAGTTTTACCGCGGCAATCCCCGAGTGCCACACGTTTATTTTTTTTTTAATATTTGACTCCCCGCACTGCCCTCAGTGGGTGGAATATCATAAAATTTATTCTCAATTGCGCTCGAAATCACAAAAAAAATTTTCGCTATTTTTCAAACCTGCAGGGGCTGTTGATTAAAAGTTAAAAGTAATAAATGTAGCTGTTGCCTGTTCGCTTCGTTAATCATTCTTAATTTTAATAAATAATAATAGATAACAATAAATATATTTTAATATTGAAAACGCATTGGAGCTTTAAAATGCAATTAATTATTTTCATAGATTAAAGATAGAAAAGTTAAACAATACTAAAGATGAAAAAATCTAATAGAATACGGGCAATTAAAAAAAATTAACTTGTCTCATTTTCCTCTTCGATGTCGAATCTCTCAATACTGGACAAATCGAACACATGAAAATCAAAAGGAGAGATATCATCATCCAACTCTACACAGTTTTTATAACAACTTATTGCGTGCGGAATAATGTAGGTCTAGTGAAAAATGAATAATAAACATGAAAATATTAAATTTAATTTACTTGATTTCTAAGAGAGGTTAGTTGTACAACTTACTGGTCCAAGTTTAATAAACATGCCCAATACTTTATCTTCATCGCGGACCATAATAAATTATTTATAACCATAATTATCCAAAATATTAAATCCATAGTAGGGAGTAAATAAATAGTCTATATTACCAGAAATGTGGATAACTCGACCGTGGAAGCTATTGTACATGAATGATGTAACCATTCATTCATTTTATTAAGATACCGTAGGATTAGCCGGTCTTATATATAGCCTAACATTTGCGACATCACATACTGTTGGTGTGTACCAATTTTCATCGAGATTGGTCAAGCCGTTCTTGAGTTACAAGAAGACATACAGACAGACAGACAAAAATGAAAAAAATAGTATAATATGAATCACTGCATCATAAAACGATAATTAATCACAAAATTAGATGAAAAAAATAAGTGTACAGACAGAACCAATAGATTTATATAGTGGTATACACAGATGGCCTCCCAATATTTAGGCCGTGTAGACATAGAACGAATTCTTACATCGCTTATATCAACTGTTGACATGTACGCATCGTGATATCGATCCTGCCTTTGATCTTCGATTTCATCAGATCCGGTTCCGGTCTCGATCTCGATCTGGGTTCCGCCTTTCATTTTCACCACCTTAATTCTGTAGCGATAATTATTTCCTTTTCAAGTTATATTTTCCAATTTCCATGCAGAAACCTTAATATTTCTGAGATAAAAAGTAGGCCCAATATGCTTCTCTACCTTTCAGCGAAAGTCTTACCGTAATCTTCAGCCGGTACAAAGATACCCTGGACAAACAAATATACAGACAGACAAAACATTTTAAAAGGATCGTTTGGGTGCTTGATTCGTTTTTTTTTTAATTTATACATAATATCCCTTATAGAAAAGGAATCCAATAATTTGTGACTATTGCTGCTAAAATCCAAAATGCATCTAACCTAAAAAAGATGTACATTACAGCATTTTATTTGGCACTTCCTGTTATTATAATTTTGTCGATTTCCGTAAAACAAACTTCACTGTTTCATTTCTATAACAATAATATATAGCACCGGCCAATTTTTCGTTCGTGAACTCAAGACACAATTATGCAATGTCGTTAGTCCATGTGTAACGTAGAACATCAGGGGCGTGCGGTGGACAAAAGCGGAACTATCTACGTTTGTGTGAGTGTGTATGTGTATAGAGAAAATTCGGTGTTTACGGAGTTGACGCCCTTAGTATGCAATCATAACAAAAAACTTACATTTTATTATTCTGTTAAAGCAAATGACTCCATACTAATCATTGTCAATTCAAAAATAGTTAATTTCCATCGAAATTCTAACCTCATTTTAATTAAAATTATCATCATAATATATAACATCTTGTTATCCTATAAAAGTCACTTACTGTAGATATTTCATTATTTTCCCAAAAATGGTTAATGAACTTTGGTTCAACTGTATTCGTATTTCTCCAGTATGATAGTTTCAATAAAAACAGATCTATCCTAAGATTAGTTAGTGTCCAACAAGTAATAAGATGTTTAATAACAATAGGGAATATGCGTCTGAAGCAGATAAAGGTTATTTTTTTTTTGAGAACTTCATTAATTCAGCATTATCATTCTATTAATATTGTTTAATGTTATTTATTTTTCGTTAAGAAAAGAATTATTAAAAAGTGCAAAAAAAATGTAGAAAATTCAAAGTGGTTGAAATGCAACAACATTGATCAGATGATCTGACCGATATCGGTAGCCGTGTTACGTCAGTTTAAAAATTTTTAATAAATTCTGAATTTCTAAAAATTTTTGAACTTCATAGCAATGAGTTCAAAAATAATTTGCACTAAATCTACTTACGAGTTTTTTAGATATCCATAACTTTGAGTTATCAATTGTAACAATCTAATACGGTAATTAATAAGTATGGTAAATAAGAAGTTATCAATAATAAATACAATTTTTTAATACAATAGATATCTACCATTAAAAACATATGTTCAATAGGTTATTATTTTAAATCACATTTTTTATAATTTAGAAGCAATAAAGTAATATGAGTGTCATTTGAAAACATTAATAATGTAAATTTCATTTCGTTTCTTTCCTTGGTATGAAACCGCAGATGCGGGTGGTCAACACTCACGTTAGTTTATTTTTTTTATGTATATTCATTTTTACTTATTTGCTTTAATTAGTCACGCATCACATAAATAAAAAATATGCTCACCTAAAAAAATGTTCAACAGAATGCTGTATAGCATCAAATGTTTGCTGTCGACGAAAATTTGGCCGGCGGCCGTGTTGATACGTTTGCAACCGCACAGCCTAATACAAGACATAAACTGTGTTACTGTTGCAAGACCAGGTATTTTATGTACTACTCTGCCATTCGTTTCATTTGTATCGGTGGGCATTCTGATTCTTCAATTATAATATTATAACTTAACTTTTCCACAGTTATCAAGTGGTTTTTTTTCTTATAATTTTTATATACACGTCCAATCCAATAACTTCACATTTCTTTTTAATCACGTCGTAAAATCCCAATCGGATTGTCCATCAAGTTACTCAGTAGTGAAAGCTGTTCAAACATCTTATCTATTCTAATGATCTATGAAGTCGTTGTCGGTAAGCGATGTTCAAATACGCGGGCCTTTACTTAAGTACATCAATGTCAAATTGAGTACGGTAAGGTAATCTAAAAACGTTTTGTATATAAATATGTATTTGTAATGGCTTAATATGAAGCATTATTATTGGTTTTATTTATTGTGACGAATAAAACGTTAAATTTATTATATTGTATAATTTACTAGCTGGGGTTTTATTCTGAAACTAACAGGAATTAAAACAAAATTTTAAATAAAAACATAGACCGTTTGAGTTGATTACCAAACACATTTGCGTTGACGAATTCAACAATAGTCTAATAGTTTTGAACCAGAATTCTCAAGTACTCCGAGTAATTTTAGTAAATGCCACTATTGTTAAGTTTAAAACACCCCGTATTTAATTAACCTAGGTGGTTTAGAGTGTTGCTTTCAACCAGACGATTCGTGCCTAACATCAGATTCGATTCTAACAGCGGGTGAATTGATCAATCAGTTCTTAACTTAAATCGAATTCATCCACTATTTCGACGAGAACTTTAAACAACTGGTTCTGTATGAAGTCCTCGTATAGTAAGGAATCAAAAGAGATGTAGTGTAATCTGCACGCAAGTTACGCCTACTGTCCGTGACGTCATCCAAATGACACCATTCTCTTTTGTTAATAACGAAAGTGTCAGAGAAGTCACATACAAGCTTCAGATATGGTTGGTCTCGTTTTAAGTTATCGATATGAAAGCAAGTTCTGAAAAAAAATATATCTACTGATGCAGATATCATTACAGCATTAAATTTATTAGAAAAATATTGTCAGACATATAAAGTAATGATTGTTGCTGCGAGAATGTAATTATATAATGATTTTTTATTTATACTGTTTTACCTTTTACACTATTTTTAAGTTATACAGTCAATGGAGTTTAGTTCTGTTATTGATACCGGATGCTTTAAGAACCTTTATTGTCATATGAACCAAAATGCACAAAACAGGGTTCACGGTTGACAATATTACCTACTCCCTGATATATTAATGCGAAAACCTTATATTTCAATTTGTTCTGGAAAAGGTATACTACATCGTGACAAAGCTATTTTTCTTATTTTTGGGCTAAATTTTTTTTTAGAATATTTGAAGTTCACGTATATGCCTAAAAGAATATTTAACATGTACAATATTTAACATAAATCAGAGTGTATTAGTTTTATGTTTTCCACTAGTGCGAGTAACAATGACATGTACTACAAAACGACAACCCGTTTTTTTATTCAAATAAGAAAATTGGAGCAATCAAATTATTGCTTTCTTTTCATATCAAAATTTTCATATATGAAATTCAAAAAAAAATTGAACAAAATCGTATCTTCGGTGACGTATGAATATTATTTTGTTATCCCTTTTTTTTAATTAAATTCCACATTTCGTAGCCCCATTTTGTTCGGCGTACATTTGTATGCCACTGGGTAGGACATAGTGAACCGTATTCAAGGCGTTTCGCCGTAAAGAGAGTTCAGTGACATACACGCGTATCCTAAGAGCTTTATCGCTAAAACGCATGTCTATGGCTAAGAAGTTTAGATTATATCAGAAAAGAAATATATAGATCAAATATAAATACCGCTTTTACAAGTAAGAATACATTACATTTAATTTAGAAATGTACATTTACATTTTTTATCATGAAAACTTTTGCATATTTATATTTTGTCTTATGTTTATTATTTTGTGTTTTAACATATTTACTATAGTATATTTACATTTTAATTTAATTATTATTTACAATAGTTACAATTATCCATTTCTATTTTTTAACATACAGGATAGGAGAAAATACTTTTTCGTATTTTATATTAATATATTTTATTATAATATATATAATCCATTTTGTAGGTAGTAACATAATGCCGCTGCAGTGGAATTTTTAGAACTTCTGACCAAAAAACCAGAGACAAGTAATTTTGATAGTCCCCTCTTGATTTTAACTTAACAACACCTAAAGCATCCCGAAGAGTCCGAAACAGGTAAAAATCTGAAGGTGCAAGATCAGGGTGGATGTATTAACACTTCCCAACAAAAGTCACTCAATATTTGCTGAATGGCTAAAGAAACCACACCCTTTCTGTTGAACGATTCCGACCATTTTTTCTCTACTTCTTGTTTGAGTGTCATCAGCTGTTGGCAGTAGATATCCGAATTGATGATTTTCCTCGGAGGTAAAAGCTCATAACGGATAATGCCCTTCCACACCCACCATACACATAGCATCAACATATTGTTAATTAATCTGAGTTTTGCTATAGTCTGTGGAGCTTGCTTGCCTTTTGACCATGATTTTTTGGCACGTTATTGTCATAGGTAATCCAGTTTTTATCACGAGTGATCAGTCTTTCCAATAATGGTTCGGTTTCATTACGTTTCAATAGAGAATCGCAAATGAGTACACGATTCAATAGATTTCTTTCACTGAGCTCGTGTGGAACCCAAATAACAAACCATTTTATATATCCAGATTTTTTTTTCAAATGGCTCAAAACTGTTTTGTGGTCAATTCCCAGCTCTTTAGCTATGTCGTGGTTACTAATGTGCCGTTCTTGCTCTACCTTTTCCAAAACCGCATCGACTTTATCCGTAACAGGTCGATCAGAGCTAAGTTCATCTTTGACATCAAAACTACCGGACTGAAAACGCTTGAACTAGTTTTGTGCTACTCTCACCGACACTGCATTAGATCCGTAAACGTCACTAATTTTTTTCGCAGGTTGTTACACATTTTTACCTTTTTTGTAATAAAACTCCAAAATGTATCTAATTTCTACCGTAACGGACCCCTACATGGGCTATATGTATATTAACAGTTTGGATACACAATTGAACATATGTGCTTTAGCACGCGTGATCGTCTAGTCATTTAAGTTAATAAAATTATTTAACGCAGAACCGGGAATCGAATCGGGAACAGAAGTTCGACCCTTACAGGGTTCACGATCTGAACCTAGGTTTTATCGGATTGTCGCGAAACTCCACGGGCTTTTCACATTCTACGAAAAATAGAGCTGTTTGCTCTCTCGCCGCGCTTACAGCGTCAGGGTGCTCCCTCACCCGTTCGGTATGATGTACCGATATAAGTCGGCCGTAATGAGACTGTTAGGAAATTAGAGCGACCGTAGTCTAACTCTGTTCCGATTTGAGCTTGGGAATCGAGTCAACACATTTTTGCGCGGCCATGTACATTGAATTTTTCGGCACAATAGGGCTCTCCAATCCGTAAGATATAGCAATTAAATTTTTATACGTTCAATATCAATCGTAAAGAAAGAAAATATTTAATTTTCTGAGTTTTCTAGAGTTTCGGTCACATTTAAAATGTCCGTATAGAGTAAAGTCGTATACTCGATACTTCTCAGGCATCGCAACCTCAGAATAAACGTCTTTAACACTAGGGATATCCACGTAGAAGCTCAGTGTTAGACTATCTATATCATAGTCAAATAATACGTTTTACACAATACACAGAGAAATAAAATAATACACAATAAAGTTAAGTTAAAGAATAGAAATAAAATTAAGTGTAAGCAGTAAAGTATTATAGTTAAACGTTTAAAATATACTATTTATCGTGTTGTGCAAGATTTCTTATATTTAAACCGTACTTATTTTGGGCAACTATTACAATGTTTGGTTTTTGTGTACCAGAACCACTTCTGGGGTTAGAAGTTCAATTTGCAATGGAGCCAGGATGGGACTCCATCCTTGCAGATGGAGTCCCGCTTGGGAACCTATGTAACCCTCGACGAACAATTCTGATGCGTATCAGATCTCCAGTACTTTTAAATATGACATCACCAAGATAGATCAAATACAAAAGAAGAAATTTAATATCCCGGTTAATAAACTTTATTTCAATATTACGGACAGCTCCCGGGAGCTAGTTCTCATTCAGGCGAATGAACTGTGTTGACTAATTAAAATTTAGCATTTTGGTGCCATCTACATTTTTAACTTATAATTATTTTTGTTTATGTTGTCATGACATTTTGTTCTGTTTTTTTTGCCATAGAAACGCTTTTTGTTTAGTACCACATGATTGTAATCGTGAATAAAAGATAATATGACTAACAAATATTATACATAATTGAGTTTAATATTTATCAAACTGCCATTCTGAAAGATAACTGTTTATTAGAAAATCTGCACATAGGAAAAACAGTATAAGATTAAATATTAATAGTGGGGCTTTCCTGTCGAATCACCGTCCGTGACCTCTTCGCTGGACTGCAGAATGCTCCTTAACTTAGCAGCTCGCTCGTCTTGAACTCTTGATTCACCCGCAGTCGCGCCGAGGTCAGCGTCGATCGCGGCTCCGGGGTGCGGCCCGACCTCGTCTCTCCGGGGTCAAAAATCGACTCGCCTTTCCCGTGTCCCAAAATTGGCTGCCCTCACCCCGCGCGCCCGCCATCCGCACATCCTAACATTGCCCGGCCGCGGCCGTATTGTCTTCCCTTCAATTATTTTCGTAAAAACAAATGCCGCTTTCTCTCTTTTTTTTTGCCTAGAAACACTGACGCAAAATATGCACACATTGCTATTTGTTGTTAGATTCATATAAAGAGTCATATAGGTACACGAAACTTAATCAAAACTTGCAAAATAAATATATGGATATAGCAACCCAATTCACTTATGAATTTAAATAATCAATTTTAATAAAATAATCAAACAAATCAAATCACCTACCAATGAATATCAATACATCAATCAAATAAATCAACCATTAAACCTAAACAGTCAAATAAAGCTACAACTCGTATCTCACCAAATTATAAAAAAATCTAATTAATTAAGACATCGATACTTCACCTAATCATCTAAATCAAAGTATGCAAATATCACACCTAATTCAAGTCATAAGGTCAATCATATCCAATAAAACAACTCATGATATTGATCACAAATTGTCCTTATATTGAAATGCGAGTAAAACATGATAACACAACACGTGTAGTGAAATGTATACAAATTTTTAATAAAACCTCTAATTTAATATTTTGAACAGCCAAATTAGGGCCAAATTTCTTACAGCATAAGAGGCACTGTGTACGTTCCCTGTAGGTTGTTTTTTACGAATGGTCAAGCGTGCCTTTAAACAAGGACCCATGTCCATGACAATTTACATGAACCGAAACTCGTCTTTCTTATAATGATTTTTTTTATTTACTTTTTTATGTACTTATAGAAAACGCGTTAGTTGAACGAAAGACGTCCGAAACAAAAGACTGTTTTTATTATTATTATTATTTTTATTTTCAACGGTACAAGCTCATCTATAGAAATGACTTAACACGGCATTTTCATGAGCTCGTAATATATTTTAGTTATTTTATTTGTAGACCTAGGAATCTGCTTCACTACGTTAGATTTCATTCATTTTGGTGGACAGAAAAACAATAGAAAAATGGTGTACACCGTTTTTAATCGTTTTTTTTTAATATTATCTATTTAATGGTATCAAAACTAACCTGATACAAACAGCACAACCAAAGAGATTTTACTGCAACTTTTTACTTATATAATACGAAAAAAACCTTTTCCCCTACACAATATTTATATTTTCACCTATTCATGTTTTTAATTTTGCTTATTTAAAATTTACTTGTATTCACAATTCACATTTTTACAATTTAAATTCTTAAGTAGGTATGATGCTTTCAAGTAAATACTATCAACAAGTTAATAAAACGCAAGATAAATAAACATGTAGTGGCTTTTCCATCAATATTCGAAAAATGGCATTTTGAAGCATTAATTTTCAAAGCCAAAAACTTCACTTACAGTATTAAAGAAATGGTATTACGTAATGTGAAACGGAAACTTAGCCCGTGCCAGAAACGCCAGAAACTTCTGTAGCAACATTTTAACGCATGACATTAAGGCAAATAGATTTGTTTTGTACCTCTTCTAGAATGTTCACGATATTCGCCACACTATTTTCCTTGCTATGTATAATTAGTTATTGTATAATCTTCTTGCTCCTAATAGGTCCTGAATTTATTAACGCAGCAATATAAAAATCGTAAAAGAGTTTTAACAATTTCGATTCCATTAGGGCTGCCCAAAACTTCTAATTTTTTTCAATAATTTCAGATTTTGTTATATTTTCGCCGTACCATGTTCTAAAAACAATGTTTTTTTTTTCTTTCAGACATGCAACTGACCCTGAATTTATATACCAATGCTACTTTTGTTTTGTAATATCTTTTTATTTTGGTCAATGACTGTTGACAATTCATATGATCAATGAATTGACTGTTTCTTTGGGGGCCGCTCGACATAAAAGGATCACAACATGAAGATATCGAAAATTCATCCAAAGCTAGGAAGCACTCTACACAAAGATAAAGAACGGCAGTCTTTTATGCTGTACAAAGAAACGAGTGATTGCCACCTTGGCAGCGTTGCCGAACTAAAGAGTACATTACGATCGCATCACCAGGGCATGGATATTTTCCAATTATCTTTGCTCAAAGATAGAAAAATATTTGAGGACACGGTACCACAGGCTTAACAATTTACCAGATGTTATTTCTTTACAATTTTAACACATTCGTCGCAAAAATCTTACTAATTTTACTAGGTAATTTGTTTTTATTGTTTTTACAAGATTTTTGGCGTTTCAATCAAAATTCACCAAGACTTTTAACCTTGATGTTTGATAATAACAAATAACTAAACAGCTTCCTAAGCTAAAGGCAATATACTAAGAACATCGCATGAATCATTGTTTTTTTTTTCTTGCTCTGATGTGGATAAAGTTGACACCTTCAATAAAAAATTTAATGGATTTTCTTCCCAAATCTTAACCGAAATTAAAGAAAATAGAGCTCCGGTATAACGAGAGTGAGGAGTACGTTTCGTCCAACATAAAAATGTATTGAAAAATGAATTGAAAGAAAATTAAATGAAAACGACTTTAGTATTAATAATTTATTTTTATTCTTCCTTCTACAGTCGGATCGAGAGGTGAGTATTTTTTTATGTAAGCATCCACTAAATCTTGGTCGCGGCCGATGTACTTGACGTTACGTTTCTCTGTTTTGAACATCTGAAAAATTAAAAAATAAATGTTACCAATCCAATCTTTACTATTAATTTTATTATTTATGCAATAATATTATCGGGTTCTAGCACTGCACTGTATACAGGTTGAATAGCGATTATGACCAAATACCTTTCTTCGAGAGGGCTCGTGACCTCTGTGGAGCATAAAATATGATGACGAATTGGGTGTTGACGCGATAGGAATCTCGATTTTTCTCAGAAAATACAAAACATGTGAAAGTTATCTTTGGTGAGGGAGCGTCCATAAACTACGTAGCTCGACCAAGGGGAGGATAAGCTTAAGCGCTACGCTGAGGCACGTAATAGGGGGAGGAGTCGAGAGCAAAGCTACGTGGTTTTCTTCAGATGAAAATTTTGTTGAATAAGATAATTTGAGTGATCCCCCCCTCCCCCCGATGTTAATTTAACAAGAGGAATCAAATAATTAAATACATTATTTGAAAAAAAATAAACTGCTAATAAATTAATTTATTATTAATTATTTTATTTTATAAATAAATTAATGTATCGTGAAAAAAAACACGTTCCATTGGGTTGGGGGGGGTCATAGAAAAGGCTACGTGAGGCCACATGGGGGGAGGGAGGAGTCCTAAAGAGACTAAAATATGACCACGTGGTTTATGGACGTTCCCTGAGCCGTTTCTTCATGTTGTTTACTTTAATATAACAGTTGCCGTAACGCGATTTATTAACTTTTGTAACAGAAAAAAGAAAAAATATCAAAGATTACTCTCTTCTCTACTCTCTACTTAACTCTACTTTACTCTCAAATAGGGATTTATAGGTGTGATCGATTTAAGCCTCTAAGCTTTGTACGTAAATTAATCTATACAATCACTTTAAAATGTCAGTTTCTATTTTAAACAAAAAAAAAATGTTTTGTCGCATACCACCTTAAAAAGGTAAGCAAACGCGCGTGAATTAGTATGAAGTACCATGTTCAGAGTGGTTTGCAGGGCACTACACCACATCGTTTTAAAATTTTATGACTGCGTTACTTTAAATAAATTAAAATGAGATATTTCGGGATGATCGTCATTAAAAGACAAATTAAAATCATCCAAACATACTTATATTAATACTTTAAGCGAGTATTTCTTGTTAGTTTAACGGTTAATCAAAAACAGCTACAACGATTTTGATGAAATTTTGTGATTTGGTAATATTTTATTTTCCAAATCTATCTAGATAAGTAGGTGTTTTTATATTGAATATATTATACTTTTTATAGAGGGCTTTAATCTTCTCGTACAGAGTTTCCCAACCTTTCTTTTGTTGAGCCTCCCTGGATTTTTGGCAATATTTTCATACCCCCCTTTCAATCTTACATTACGAAAAAAAACGCACATTATTTAAATGACATCGACAACAAATGGATGTCTAGTCATGTGTCATATAGATGACTCTGAATTAATTAAACTGACGACGTCGCGTTTTGAAACAGTGGCCGACTGTAATATTATTTTATTGCTTAATTTACGCGCCAACTTATTTTTTCTTTCAAAAATGCAAATGTATTGCACCCCCCTTGATATCTCTTCAAGCCCCCCTTGGGAGGCGCGCCCCACTGGTTGGGAACTCTTGCGTAGAATGTTGAAGTACGATTATATTAAGAGTATGCGTCTCTGTTAGTAATGTCATTATAACGGATTACGCTAAGCTGTCTTAAACTAATGCTTCATATAAATTGATATTAACTGCTCAACATCAGATGGCACTACATCATATTTTTATGATTTTTATACAGAGCGGTATAAAAATCAATATTGTGCTAAACGAGTACTATTTGTATATAATCCAAGATGCCTAAATGCACACTTTCTTTCATATTTTATATCGATTCCCTTCTTAATTCCGTTACCGAACTAAGTCTTAATTTGTATTTACATGGATAACTCCGAGGAGGTGATTATTTTTTAAAGGCGCCAACACGCTTTTGGACAAGACAACAGTTTGAAGACTTGTGCTCTATAAAAGCTTTCATTTCTTTTTCATTTTATGATAAAGAAATGACATATAAATAATAAATTAATTTATATTTCTCTGCTGCTGTAGCTGTAGTAGGTAATAATAATAGAACATCGACAATGAAATCAGCCAGTACTGTATTATTTCGTTCCAGTTCTTGTCTTATAAGGTATTAATTAAAACTCACAGTGAAATTATCACCACCATCGGCTAAGAATGCCGGCGCCGTTACTTGGTAGAACTTGTCTAGGTCTAGCTCGACAGTGGAGTTGTCACCGATGTACACTGACGTCACGCGCGCTCCTTCTTCAAGACTCACATTGTAGGTTACGAAAAGTCCTAAAGTTTTCATAAATTGTTACAACATATTTATAACGAATAATAAGAGCGAAAAATATCACGATTATTATTATATTTTTGCTCTTATTTAGCTTTTATTAAGCAATAAATATTAAGCAACAATTTTTTTTGGCCGTCGTACGTAATATAGTGTCTGACCTGAAACTTGCAGTACCCAAGGTCCTTTAAAAGGCGATATTCTCCATGCGCCTGCGACCCCGTGTTCCAGCGCAGCCAGCACGTCCCTTCCTCTCAACTCGAATGACTCCACTCTGTCGTAGTACGGTAGCACTTCGAATAAATCACCCTGAGTGATATCTGAAATATTAATTCATTGATACGATAATATACACCGTTTAAAACTGTAGCATTAAAAATTGTATTCAGTGCTAATCGGTTACACAATATTTTTTTATTTATTAATTTTTGGTATTGTTTCGTTTTGGTATATAAATTAATAATTTGAGTACTAAACATAAAGTTTTAAGTTCTGACTTTTTATACGATACAATACGCATACAATGTTTGCAGAAAATGTTGATGTACAAGTAAAAGTAGGGGAGCCCAAAAGGGGATTGACACTCAAGCGCGGTAGATTAATATAAGAGCGACACCTTGTATCCTGTAGAGTACCTTCGACGTTTATGAACCGTTTATGTAGGGGGGTTTGCCTAGGGCAGGCCATCAGAAAAAAAAAAATGATCATAAAAAGTGCTCAAGAGCGTCAGATTAAGGTAAGGTGGGTTAATTACTACCTGAACAGTGTGCGTTTCAATAATCGGACGATTTGAACGTAACTTAAGGAGCTGCGAGGATCACGACTTGCAAAAAAATAGTCAGCTTGAAATTCTCGAGCGCTGTTCATTCTATTGCAAGCAGGTAGCATAAATCATGTATTCCCCATTCCCCATCGTCTTTATTTCCTTTCACTTTTTCTCTATTAAATACTCTCTCGCACCGTCCTCACACTGCTTCTCGTTGCCATGACGCCATAACAGCTGTTCACAGTATAACGCGTCATTGCTATGTTATATATATACACAACGTTCTGGCTTCTTTATATTTTAACAATAGACGAATAGAATTTAACATCCGTTGTAAAGATGAGTGATATTAACATGAAGTGTGTTATTTTTGAGCGTAAATACGTCTCAAAAAATTATAGAATATTCAACAGAAGCAAAAAAATGTGAAATGGTTTGGATGATCGTCGTAACAAACCGGTTGATAAATCTTGACGAATCGAAATGAAAGCAATATCGCGAGTCTCAATCGGTTGAATAATTTCTGAGATATCGAAATTAAAAAAAAGTCCATGAAAACTTTTTTTTTCTAACCATCCGTCTAATGAACTCCTGCGAATAATCGTCAGATTTTAGGTTAGCATGACTGGGACACTAAGCTGAACCATCTGTTTAATAATATGTCAAGCGCGAGCCTTTCAATATGGCTTTTTTTTGGATTTCCAAAAAATCACTACGCGCTTACGTCACTTCCGAATCATCAGTGTTTGAATGGGAGAATTTTTAGAGTTTACTTAACATCCCCCTTGAATATCTGACATTTATTTGAATATCTGATAACCATGCATAGAGACTGCAATGCCTGCGTTGCGATAAATGACACGTACAATAAGAGAAGGATGTGGAACGTCACCTTGGATGTCTCCAATCTATTCGAGTTTAGTCCTCGGAGAGACTATGAATGTGGATTCAGAATGGGTGAGTTACCCGTTAAATACCTCCCGTACGCCGCCAATCAAGTGATTTTTGATCCATTGCTTTAAATCTGGTTCCTTAAGCCGCATACTGACCTGCGTACTGTAACTATAACCGCTGGAAATACAGTGACCAAATTTTACAGGTGAATACGTGGATTTATGAGTTCGTTGTGGTTCGAGGGAAGCTGCTTGTTGCGAGCAGAAACTTATAGATTTTTGCCGTGGACGAAAAAGCTCATAGCGGAATAGCGTAAGTTCAAACACCGCGGTTTATCGGTGAGTATCGTTCCTTGAAATTGTAATCAAGTCGACATGGAATTAAGAAACCAAAATATTAAAATTTATTTGGCCAAAAACGAAGAAATGCACCTTCGTTACGGGATATATCACATAAAAATTATAAAAAAAAAAAAAGCATACAAAGGAAGCTGTATGTTCAGAAATTACAATAAATCAGAGATCACCGCGCAAGACTAAACAAATAATTACATAATAATAACTATTAAATTATACACTGCACTAGCAATCAATGCGTTCGGGATAGCAATTTGCGCGCCGCAAGTTTTCAACGATCAATTCGTTTACAATAAAAGCAAGGAAGAAACGTCTATATTTAACTATGGTAGTGTATAGTCATAGTTAACAGTTGCGAACAACGGTTACGGTTACAGCTTGCAAATGAATATCCGGCTTTACATCCTCAATATGTGTTCAATGGTGTTACAAATGTGTAAGTACGTATATCATCACATTGAAATTCTTTGGTTACTTTACTTAATATTCAATAAGATTCCTGAGGACATAAAAAATTTACCCTAACACAAGTTTAAAGTCTTTATTAAGCAAACACCCTACAAAAAAAGGGTGTTCTACAATTAATGAATATTAAGAAGATAAGTGGACATAATGAACTCGACTTCCTATAGGTTTGTTTTTCTTGCAATAATTCTATATACTTCTTTCTTTTTCTATAGAGTTTCTATACAATTTTGATTTAAAAGGAACTACCCTTAAGTTTCTTGTTTATTCTTCTTGAGAGTTAACTGCCTTACGAACGAATGGTAATTTTAAGAAGGTAGTAATAAAAAAAAACTGTAAACTCTTTAAATGTTTAAATTATTACGTATTTACCTACGATATAAAGACATTTTGAATTTCATTTTCAATTTACCTCCTTCTACTAAAGGAAATTTAATGTTTCCACGTTGGATGAACGCCAAATAGTCCAAGTCTGACACAACAACCTCTTTCGCCTGAAAATAGAAATAATGTTGAGATTTACAATTCATGCACTAGCATAAAATCCTAGTCTCTACTTTTGTAATGTCCTGTCAGCTTCATTAAAATATCTCTAGCTGTGCTGATAACTGATTTTAACATGCCAATGTTATTTATTGTAATAAACTTAAGACATTACAAAAACAACAATAATTAATAATATAATTAACCGATAAAATTAATGGCATAAAAAAAGACTCACCCGTTCGTTGAGCGCGTCCGTCAGCACGTCTCCGATGGCACACTCCCCGAACACGCAGTCGTCAGATTCGAGCGTTTTCTTAGTCTCGCCTATCTTTATATTTTCCGCTTCGTGCACCAGGCTCGCAAATGGCGCTAGTTTGGCTTTGATGTCCTCGTCTGTGAATAATTATAATATCACTTATTTTATTTGGGTTTCATATCTATTGAAAATAAAAAAATAACGCATTGCTATAATGTTTGTAGTCAAACTATACATACACGCGAGTGTATGTTAGTATCACACATATATGTAAATATCTTGAGTTCTTTTTCTCAAAGCAACATAAACTCTTCCTTCATAGGACTAAGGTACGCTAAGTCGCATTCAATAAATTAGATTACATTTATTATTTGAAATAAAAGAAATAATACTGTCATACTGACGACTGTCAAAGAGCAAAAGCAAATAAAAAGAATTATAAAAACACATTTTTTGCATGGGCACCCCCGTTAATTGTTTACGTTTTTATATCATTATTATTAATAACACAATAACAATAATATAAGATTCCAACGATAACAGACAGATAGAAGAACAGGTGGAAAGGCGAAAAGACAGAGAATATAGAATAGGGTCCCGTTAGCACGGAACTACGGAATCCTCAAAAACAAGGTAAATCTCATTTATTATGTGTGGCGCCTAAGTAATAAATACTGACCTTGCTACTAAAAATAACATTATGTACTCTATCTGCGTTATCAACACAAGTGATAAATATTATAATAACAATCGTTCCATGACATCCTAAAATAAATTGCATTTTGACGTGACAACGTCTTAAATTAGGTTGCGGCTGGGAGTCACTTTGAAAAAGTGTAACGCTCGGTAACGTAACGATGAGTCACCGAACGAGAGAGAGGCCCGCCGAATGCCTTGCGTCTCTCTCCCACTCAACTATGATCGGTCTGCCGCGCGCAGCGCTAGAGAATGGTGCATAGCTTGCAAATGTATTGCAAGTTATTGTATGTATATTATATAAATACGTATGTATGTGTAAAGGTAAAAATAAAATTTTGTTAATATGAAATTCAGTGCGAGATTCTTTGTATAAATTAATGTTTTAAATATAATTCTTTGTATAAATAAATGTTTTAAATTGTTACTATTATTTCATCCTTCTTCCTACTATACGAATGAATATTCACATTAAAATGATTTTACCATTCAAAGTCGTTGTCACGTAAAACTTTCGCCCGTATACCGACTTTACAGGCAACCAAATTTTTTAATAACTTCTTTTTGCTAAAGTTAATAGCTGATCAGTAGAAAGTTAATTTAGGTGGCAATCAGAGTTATTTTAAAATAGCGATAAAAAAAACTGTAGCGATCAAAACGAGCAACCTTAAATAAAAAGTTAGAATATTTAAAGAAGACCTGGAATATTATAATATTATGATTTCTAGTAATTATATCAATTACTAGATATGTAATTGCTAGAGATTATTAGCGTATAATAAATAAATTATTAGTGAGACTCACCTTCGGGATATGACCTATTTAAGAACATGGGCCCGCCGTCCCACTTAACGTATTCCCCGCGATAGTCGAAATAAACGGACAAGTTTCCAATGTATTTGGTGAAAGCAGAAGCTTGGACAATGAGCACCTGAAAAAAAGAAACTAGATTCATCATCTTGGGGATTTCAGTTGGAATATGGCTGCCGATTTGAGTGTTATTATTGTGTTATAGAATAAATATATATTTCATCTTTCTCGCGATTTTTACTTAGACTCAAAACTTGTCAAAAAGGAACATTCATACGGTGTATCAAAAAGGAATTGATTTTCTGACGTACTGAGAAGTTTGATATGTGAATATAAGAGACGAATAAGAAATTAATAAAAATATTTAATATGTATAAATGAATCGCCAAAACGTGTGTACGCGCAACACTTAAGAACGACTACACCGAATTGGTTAATTCTTTTTTGTTGTATTCGTTATCGTCAGGACACGGTTTGCATGAAACAATTAAGGTACTTTTAATGGCGATCATTTTTAGGGTTCTTGCGTAAAAAAACTCTTAGAAATGGAATAATATATTACAATTATAGGAAAAGTGGAACCGGAATCGAGATCAGAGGCAAAACCGAGATAGGGATTAGAAAAAGGCGATCCTTTGTATCTGTCTGTCTGTCAGTTTGTCCGGGGTATTTCGGAACGCCTGAACAGATAACAATGCGACTTTCACTGAAAAGTAGAGAAGCTTACTGGGCTGCGCTGAGGGTACTTTTTATCGCGATAGTTTTTAGAGTTTCTGCAGGAAAAAGCCCTTAGAAATGGGATAATATATTATAATTGAAGCAGAAAGAAAACCAGAATCGAGATCAGGAGTAAGACCGGAATAGGTATTAGATCGAGACGACCCTTTGTATCCATCTGTCTATCTGTCTATTTATACGGGGTATATTCGGGACGGCTGAATAGATCACGATACGACTTTCACTGGAAGGTAAAGAAGGCTACTGAGTTACATTTAGGGTACTTTTATTGCGATACTTTTAGGGTTCCTGCGTGAAACAAAAACCACTAAAAATGGGCTAATTTATTGGAATTGAATGAAAAGTGGAATCGCAATCGAAATTGCAAGCATAATTGGAATCAGGATGAGTTTCAGACGAAATCAAGAACGAGGAACAGGATCAAAACCATGATGGACACAGCCACATCATTTTCTACAAAAGAGAAATCGAAAATGAGTGTGTAAAGACAAGAATAAAATTTAGAGTCTTGGCTTCGGATATATATTACTAAACCGAACTACTTTACGGTTTCTAAAAATGAATTTGCTCGTAGAAAGCTACACCATCCTAAATTAATATTTGCTATATTTTATTTTGATACTAACCCCTTTGTTGAATTCGGGACTGTGATTGGTAGCGGAATCGATTGAAAACAGGACTAGGGTTTAAACGCGTGTGAAGATGGGATCAAAATCAAAATGTGACTGGGATTTAAATCAAAACCGAGAGAAGGATTGAAATTGACATCGATCGATATAAAAGAAAAAGATATTAAATCTACACCTTGCAGTTACGAGCATTAACTACACGGGCGAATTACCTACAAGAAAGTACAAAACATTGTCTGCCGGGCCATCTAGTAAATAAATAATATTATAATTTATTACAATATAAATTGTGTACAACATTACAAACTGTCAGTTGTTCTGTGGCACTTGTAACCGATCCATTACCCTGTGCTCGCTGTCGGCGGTGGCCTGCACCGTGACAGGGTAGGGGCCAGCCACGGCCTCGTCGCTCGGCGCCGGGCCGTTCCACAGCAGACTGTGCGAATGCCCGCCTACTATGACGTCTACATTCTTCCCGTGATCTCTTGCTATTATTCTGTAGAAGAATATATTAATTCACTAATATGAAACAATTATAGCGTCTGTTTGAATCTGTACTTGAACAAACCTTATAATGCCTGGCCCCAAGACATTAGACTTATTTATATAGAAAGATAGACCATTTATTTCTGTGCTGATTAAATACAGTTGAGACTGTTCTCAGACCGTTCAATGTCTCACATGTCTTACAATATGCATTTATTTATCGAATAATAAAAAGGATCAATACGTTCAATATCAAGTGAGAATGAGCTAAAAAAAGTAGATATTGACTGTCAAGGCCAGTATTTTAAATTGTACAGATTAAAAAAACATTGTTTGAGTACCTTTTTTTTAAATTGAATTCTTTTGTTTGCATTATATTCTAGCGTGTTGTTGAAAGTTGAAAAAATTGAATTGCACACGGTTATTAAGTGTCTGTGCTTCAAAAATTTCACTTCAGAACGAGTGAATCAAAACTAACAAGATACTTTAGGAGAAAATGCTCTACCATATCCTAAAATTTCCCGTCGGAGCACCAAATTTAAACGTAGAAAATCATCCACCAAACACAACCCTCGCTCGGGTCGCCCAACGACAATAGTGACCAAAGAAAAGGTAAAAACGTCGAAAAAATTGTTTTAGCAGATCGTCATGTCACGTTTTACAACCGAAGAAATAGATTTTGTTTGGTAGCATACATAGCATTTTATACGGACCTTTGGATATGAAAAAAGTATACGCGCTCTGGGCTCCCATAATACTTACACCGTTGCACAAAAACAAACCAGGCTGAACATTTCTCAAGCTTTTTTTGAACTGTTACAACAAGATCCCTAATTTTTTTTCAGACGAATTACAACCATTACTGAAACGTGGTTTCACCATTACGATCCAGAAACAAAATTACAGTCAATCGCTTGAATAAGGCCATCATCTCCAAACCCTAAATAATTTAAGGCTATTCGTTCTGCCGGAAAGATCATGGGCTTTCTTTACTAGAAAAGTAAAGGGATACTCATGAGACAATATCTCGACCGTGGAGCTACTGTTACGGGCTCTTTGTACACTGAATAAATTAAAAAAATGCATAACGAAATGCAAATGAAAGGACAAGGCAAACTAGTAAAAATTGTTTTGTTCCATCAAGATAATGCCTCGGTTCATGAACTACAATTTGAGCAGTTGCCATATTCACCCAATATTGCCCCTAGTGATTTCTATCTATTTCCAAGGTTGACGGAATATTTGAAAGCCTAAATATTCGAAAATGATTAAGTGGTAATCGCTGCACTACATGAGTTTTTAGGTGCTCAGAATGAAGAGTTTTTTAAGAAAAGAATCTTAAGCTTAAAAAAAAGGTACATCAACTGTATTATGCTAAAAAGTAAACATAACAAAAATAAAATGAAAGTTACCAGCAAAATACTCATTCTCGTTTTTATTGAACACCCCTTGTATAGGAAACTATTATTGAAATATGTTTTTGACAATCGAACCGGTTGTCATACACGGAATATGTTTTATGAAGATAATGAGTAATCCATACCGCTTGATTACACTCCGAAAGAGTAAAATTAATACATCTCAAAACTTGTACAAACCATGATTATCATTTTTTTTCATATGCAAATGGAGCATCACGACATTTTTTTTTGTATGGTTTGAATGACAATGAAGACTGTACAGCACTTACAAGATTGGAAATAAACATTCATGTGTTAACGCTACGTTGTTGAAACTCGATGAATATTTAGTGTTATTACGAATTTTAATTTAATAATCGTTCATCTGATAAAGTGAAGCCGGAATTCACTACAAATCCAAATGAATAAAGTCGGGGAAATACCCAGCTTCACGGAATTCAACACCCGCTGGTAAACATGCTATCGTAATAGCTGTGATAATGGCTACTTTTTTTTTCAACTCACTTGTCCACACTGAGCCCACAATGCGAAAGCACTACTATGATGTCGACGCCTTTATCTATCAGCGCGGCAGATTCTCTCTCCACTGCTTCCAGAGGATCCGTGAATTTCACATTGCCCGGCGAAGATAGACTCTAATAATTAAAAACATCTCATGCAAGTATATTAAAGATATAATATTAAAGAGTAGAGAAAGGGTTAAAATTAGACAATTAATTATAGAATCGAAATTGCACATTTAAGGAATCATCCATTAATTACATGATGTATTCTAGCAACTTTTTAAACCCGTTCTGGTGATAAGTGGTGAGGCTTTAGATTAGCACTCCTATCCAAAGTCACGTCTGTGTTTTGGTACAAAATATCTCAAAATTTTTTTTAATATTATCTTGAAATACAGGTATACCGGCGCGGAAATCGTTGCCTAGCAGCGGAGAACCAAAGAAAAATAAATACACGTGATATCTCACTACACTTACACAGGGGATGGGGCCCTGTGATATTTCGTGATTTTTCCAAACCCCCTTACCCTTTTTGAGCCTCATGTGATTATTGGACGATCCCTAATTACAGAGTTAAAATTACAAAATTAAAAACAACGTTACTATAGAGTAATTAATCATAGAGTTAAAATTAATTCCTTTACATAATATTTTATTTTACAACTGGTACACATGCGGAACAATACAAAAATTTTAGTTTAGTTCTTGATACTGTAACGAAATGTAATTATCGAAACAATTTATATATTACACGCACAAAATATTTAAATATAAAATTGCATTACATTTTGTAAAAAAAACTGCCTACAAAAATTTATTAGTAAAAATATCTAAGAATATTACTTTATAAATGCAGTCAATCTGGGTGTGTCACAGGGATCTGTTCTTGGACCATTTTTCTATTCCCAGTTCATGTTAATGATCCACCATATTTTGTTGCATGGGGCATGGGATTGCACTGTTTGCTGATGATATTTCTTTATTTTTTACGATTAATGTGTAACAATTAACTTTTAACGAAGTAAACAGTACCGTCTATGAAATAGTTGAAGATTTAGCATTAATAATCTTCTCAATGAGAGAAAAAAAAACTTATAGCGATTTCCTTGGCTAATGCTAGACAGATCGACGCAAGCGCAATGGTCAAGAATGAAATACTGAATACTGAGGCTACGACCTTATTTCTTGGTCTTACTTTAGATGCTAAGTTAAATTGGAATTCTCATATAACGAGTTTAACGAAAAGGCTTACTTTTGCAGCACATACAGTAAAAAGAATTCGGTAACTTATTGCTGAAAACACCGCGATTCTAATTCATTTCGGTTATTTTCATAATCTCATGACCTATGGAATTTTGTTTTAGGGACATACAGCTGATATTAACAAAAGTTTTTACTCCAGAAGCGGCCTGTTTGTGCTATTTATAATTTAAGAGCAAAGGCATCTCTCAGAGAAATATTTAAAGAAATTAATATTTTAACTGTAACTTTACATGTACGAAAACCTTGTATATGTCAGGATAAAAATAGAATCGTTCCAAAAATGAACGACTTACATAACATTAACGCTAGACATAAGAACGAATTTGCCGTTCATAAAATCCGACTAAGCAAAGTTAACAAGACGTTTAAAGAGCAACTAATGTGTTTTTACAATAAGATCCCAGCTAAAATTTAAAATATGGTATTTTATGAATTTAAATTTTTCGTTAAATAAAATTATATGGCAAAGACTATTTATTATACCGTGTCTGAATATCTTAATAAGAAAACGTATGGGATTAAACTGTTCAGCTATCAGGTTTCCTCATGTTATTTCTAAGTGTTACTAAGCGATACATGATATTGATTATTCAATACCATGTATCGATTAATAAAAAAAGACCAACCCTTGAGTTTCATGCCCTTGTTTTCTCAAGGCGTTTGGAATGGGTAGTAAAATTAATGTCGAAAGGAATTCGTTATTGACGTATTTCAAGTGTAATTCTATTACCTACCAAATAAAGCTATTTTTGATTTTATTTGATTTGATTGGAATTAGTGATAGCTAAAAGTAGCCCAAACGCCGTTTTAACTGACGGCCTTCAGCATTAAAATCCTTTCAAGACAATCTTCATGTTTACAGGCGTTTAAGTATTGAGTTTGGTTATGTCTTAGGGAATATTCACTAATTTCCTGACCTATTTTTCTTTCAATTGAACTCCTCCCCCTCTTGATGAGATTTAGTGAAATTTCATGGGATTCCCTTCCCCTTCAGGAGAAATGTACAACTACAGTTGTTAATGAACTAAATTTATTTTTGTAAAACCAAAAAATAATATAAGGTATTTGTTTCAATTTAGTAAAATTTATGCTTCATACATGATAAAAAACATAAGTAAAAGAAAAATGTAATGTTTTTTTTTATTATTTATATAATAATGCACAGGCGCCTTTAATTCATAAAGACTCGTAGGCACCGCCTACCCTGACACCCATTAAAAATCAAAATATTATACAAATATCCAAACATTAAAAGAAAAAATTGTTATATATAGTGATAATTAAACTTACATAATACATTTATAAATAATAACGTACTCTAGGGGTACGTTTAGGTATCTCTAGCCCTAGAGATGCTTATACATACCCATGAAGGAAGTTTGCCTATATTAGGTAAAATACGCTTTTGGCTATATTCAGTACACTCTTACGTGTGCACACATGCTTAATATCGGTTTCTTATACTAGCTACCTATCAGCACACAGATGAAATTTTAGACTACGGCTCAAATGAATATCCGACAATCGTTTTGAATCTGAACACTTTTATGCTTTTAAATAGCGTTTTCAAATTAATACACGTATACGCCATCATACGCCATCATAATCGTGCAACAACTACAATTTCATCATTTTTATTTAGTTGTAACTATATGCTTAGTTACAATTGTGAAATTTGTGTCTAAAATGTTTGCTCATGAAAATTGAACAGTAGTGCGAACGCATTTAATCACTTTTCTTACACAGTTTTGTTTTCATTGTTATTCGGAAGACGAAATAAAGTTTGGAATTACTACAGCTATATTGATCTGAGTAATGTGACAAATGTAGTTAAAAATACGACCAGCCAGAAAAATACTCAAGAGCCATGCTTGAAATTATATGTTTTTTGGTAAAACTCCTATGAAAACAAGTTTATTAAACAATTCCAAACAAAATAAAAGTCGTAATATTTTTCATCGTTTAATCGACATACTATGTTTTTTGGGTAAGCAAGAATTATCTGTTCAAAGACATGATGAAACAATCTCTTCGTTAAATATAGGAAATTATTTAGAAATGGTAGATTTGTTATTGATAAATGATGGTACCTTCGAAAGTAATTTACAAACTTCCTATAAGAATTTTACGGCCTTATGCAGTAGAGTTTAAAATCATTTCATTTCTAGTATTGCATCTCTAATATAGAGCAGCATTAAATGACAATGATTTTATGGCCATTATTATTGATGAAACGTCGGATATCAAAGGAATAGAACGTCTCGTAGTTACATTACCGTATTTTGTAGATTCCAAAGTAGTCGACCGATTTATAAAATACGTAGATGTTCATTTGGATCTGATAACTATTTCGCATGGCATTTACATCTGAGCAAAACGGTGTTCAAGCCAAAATTGTAGCATGTAGTCCATTTACTCTTTTTTGTTTGGTGTCCTGCTCATATTTGAAATTAGATTCTTTCTAAATCGTATCAACGCATCAGTAAAACTAAGCTATTTTTAGAATTCTTAAAAGCATGACAAATTTTCCTCCTCTCTGTCCCGTTTTGAGCTCACGTAATTAATGGATATCCCCTTATTATCTTTTGTTGATAAGGGGATATTTATCGCCCTCATTACTTTTTTTTTTGTTTTGATTTGGCTGCTTAACTGACAACAATTCCAAACACTGTTAATTATTTTAATTAACTTTTTTTGAGGCGTTTTATTTTTTATAACTATTATTTTATTTAATGCTGTTATTGGTAGAATAATTAAACTTCATATTTCATCTAGCTTTTGGTCGTACCTAGTTTAAAATAATTATGTAGATTATTTTCATAATCTACGTAAAAATGTAATATTCGTTTGTTAAAATCTGAAATCTTCCAAGGGTTTTCACAGATCGCTTTGAAATTTTGACAGAACAATGCATTCGCGTACCCATATGCCCACTATCTATTTATACATATTAATATTTGCCCCCCATTTTGTCCGCATATTTGTTCCATTAAACCGAACTACAACATTAATTCTAAAAATTCATTCACTCATAGAAAGTTACACTATGACTGAGTAATATAGTTTACAATTTATTTTGATACTAGCATTTTCCTTGAAAACGGGACAGGGACTAAAATCGTGATCCCGGATTGACATCTTCTATAAATATATATCTAAGAGAAATACCACTGACCGACTGATTTACTAACTCATCAGGAGTCTTCGAAACTATAGGCAGATTTAAAATTCGACAAAGTTACTCTTTCGGGACCTAGACGCTCACTAAGAATGGATTTAATGCAAATCCTATCCAAAAAAAATCATAATTTTCTTACAACTCTGAAACTGTAGCTCCGATTGACTTGAAATTCGGCAAAGTTACTCTTTTCGGGAGGTGGACGCTCACTAAGGACGGATTTTACGCAAATCCTATGCAATGAAAAATCATCATTTTGTTAGAACTCCGAATCTTCTATCGGCTTAAAATTTGGCATAGTTACCTTTTTTGGGACGTAGATGTTCATAGAAGACGGGTTTTACGCAAATCCTATCCAAAAAAATTAGGAAAGCCGTTTAACTCTATAGACCAACCCTGAAATTTCCCGCTATTTTCGAGTTCGAAACACTCTAAAAATATACAGGATTTTACACGATTTTTTGAGTAAAAATTTTGGGAATGTGAATTTAATTCGATACAGAATTTTAGGATTTTTTAAGAGAAGTTTTTTTAATATTTCTTGTTCTTGATATCTCTCGAACAAGTTAATCAATTTTGACTAAACTCGTGACAATCAACGCAGATTTTTAAGTTCTATAAAAGAATTCAGAACATTTATTTAATTAAATACAAAATTTTGGAGTATTATGAAAAAATTACTTTTTGTGATTTTTTGTTCACGATATCTCACAAACAAAGCAACCAATTTTGACCGGCTCGGTGGTGATCGACGCGGGTTTTTATATTCTATAAAAGTACTCAGAGTATGCCTTTAATTACGAACAAATTTTTTGAGTATTTTCAAAAAAATCATTTTTTCGATTTTTTTGTTCACGATATCTTGTCAACGAATCAACCGATTTTAACCGGCCTGGTGGCGATCGACGTAGTTTTTTTTAAATGTTAAGAGCTGATTAGTTTTCGGAATCGATTGGTAACGCCGTTTAAAAGTTAATCGACAAAAACCACATTAAAACAAAGTTTTTCGTAGTTTTTTTTTATATTTCTCGAAATCTATCAATCCAATGTTTGTTAAAACTCTTTAGAATACCAAAGTTTGGTTCTAATCGCTAGAGCCGTTCAAAGTTATAAGAGGTTTAGATACGTCCACACATACACACACACACACACACACACACACACACACACACACACACACACACACACACACACACACACATACATACAGTATTACATACACCACCGTAAAATTGTCAGGGGAGCGCTTCCTAGGACCTCAAAGCGAGGCGGAGCTACGGGAAAAATCTAGTATATATATATAGCTGCTCAAGGCGTCGTTTAAGTCAGTCGAATTCCAAGACCTATTTTATGTTTTCAGATTTTTCCCCAATGCGCAGACGTGAAAAAAGACGCAAAAGACGCAAGAAATAAAATGAAACCAAGATAACTACTTAATCGATTACGATAAAAAATATACGTGTTCACGGTCAAATGTCAATGAACATAACGCAATATGAATGACCTAGATAAATCAATTGTCACCTTTTTAAGACATAACACCAAATCTTTGAAATCATACATACAACCGTAGCAATATTTTTTATATAGAAACTAGGAATGATATTTCATTGATATCTCTTCGTGCTTTCAAGGCTATAGGATATAGATAGTGTCGCACATCTCATCTCAGTCAATGTAGTCAATAAACTATTGTTATCCGGTGGAGTATGGATCAACAGATAGCATTGCTATTGATAAAAAAAATGACGTATGCAACGTCTTTTAGTATGACGTAACTTGTAGTATATTGAGAATACCATAAAAACAGACTTTTTATTACGAAAATGAGATACTTTCAAAAACGCTACATACCATTTATAAATATCAAATAAATCTAAGAACAAAATTTTCTTATGTGACGGAATTCGCTTGATAGGCGATTTATATATAAAGTTGGTAGATTTTTTTTATTATTACCTTATTCAAAAAAATGTTAGTACTTACATATACTAATGTATAATATTATATAAGCAGCTTTCTCATTTCTCTAATCGCTTGTATGTTAAATATAGCACTGTCTTTTAGTAACAATACGAAAAAAATTGTTTAAATGATTTTGCTACTTGTTGATAGGTATGCTAGCGAAAATTCGTTCCAAGATTTATGTCGAAAATATTTTTGATCAGTACATTATTTACACCAATAACATCAATATTTATACTAATAATATAAAGGGGGAGAATTTGTTTGCTTGTTTGTAGGGATAATCTCTGAAACTATTCCACTTAAAGAAGGAAACACTAGTCCTGAGCAATATAAGAATTATATTTTTTTTATTTTCCATATTTCCTAACACTCGATTAGTAGTTTCAGCGTTCGTGGTCGCATCCATAATATAAAATCTCGCCTTCATAATATACATGTGATATGACTGGATTGGAAGCGAGAGTAAAACTAAGATCGCAATCGAGAACGAGACCCGAAACGAAACGAGGAATGAAAATGGAAGATGACAACTGAATGAATACATTCTATATCCACGTGAGCGGAACCGCGAGCAAAAGCTAGTACTTAATATATTCTATATCTTCACTTTGAGCAAGTTAATACACTGCTGGATAGCATACGATGGATTTTTTTTCCTTTTGAAAATCTTCGATTAATGTGCCATCAATGCACAAGTTTCATTTTTTTAGGTTAAATAATGATTCCTGACATAGTTTTTTATAGCTACGCCTATTCACCGCAGTGTCGGGGGTGATCAGTCCTATCAAACCGATCCTCCTGCCTCCCCTCTCGACGACCACATGCGGCTCGTACAGCCCTGCCAGCTTCGGCTCCCGCTCGATGTCCATGTTGGCGGCGATGACGGGCGCGTCGAGCGCGCGCATGTACGGCTCCAACCCCGCCACGCCGTCGTCGAACTCGTGGTTACCGAGCGCCTAGTAGGAAAAGAAGAAATGTATTAATTTCAGACAATATTCAGTAAAATTAAAGAATTCGAAGTTAGGTTATTTAGAAATGATTATGTATATTCAGTTTGTGGATTTACAACGCGTCTGTTAAAATACTAAGGACCGTTTTGAGAACTGTTATATTTTTTTTGAAATTGTTGAATTTCATATTAATTGGATACTTTTATAGATAACTTCCAAGTGTTCTCACTTATAAAAATACAAATGTACGATTTTTTTCTTACATATTTAAGTATAGCACACTCACTGTAGAACATTGAACACTTAGGTCTATATGCGATTAAATTAACCCTCAAACGATTCAAAAACAATAAGGCGCCAGTTAAAAACAGAATTATCACCGGAACAATGAAAACAGAAAGACAAGAAGTACGTAAGATCCCACAGAAGTCAATAAATTCCTTCATATTTGCAATACAATACCTGAAGCTCTTAACATAAGTATGGTGGTGTTATTCTTAAATCTTATAACTGAAGAGTTTAATTATTTTTGTTTTTTTTTTGCTAAATTTTTTTCAGCAGTCATCACAAACTATTTTGTACCCAGACCTAACGAGTTCTGGCTACCGGGACCTGATTTAAGAAAAGCATTGTGTAATACGGTATTTAACTGGAAAAGTGGAGTAGGAAACTCAAAAAATGGTATCCAAGAGACGAGGAAAAAAGTCGAGGAAGTCAGCACACAAGGTATAAATACGAGCTAGAATTATCAGAAGGACCAAATAGGAAAAAGGTTGCCCAAGATGAAAATAATGTAAATCGTCAGAAGGGACGATATAGAGAGATTTAATTTTTTCGAAACTTTTGACCACGGTGTACGGAAGACGTTTTTAATCGTAATTAATATGACACACCATCAATAGGGCAGGTATTGTCACCATCGATTTTCTGATGACGTATTCTGAACGGCAACATGAATAGAATAGCAATAAGAGCATCAGGCTGAGCTGAGTGTAAAGTCGTATATGTTTGAACGTGAATAAAAAGAAAATTATGTTATATATTTATAATGCATATGGATGCATTACCAGAACGGTCTGGTGACCAAAGCATTAAAATCAAAGTAGCCCGTAAGCAAGTTCTCCTGATACAAAGATAACGCTGGTCAATTAGACAGATTGATCTTCGGTAGAGTGGTGACGCTGGCGGAATAATTCGATTCCAAAATAGAAAAAGGTCGAAGAAAATATATTGTAATAACTTGACGTAGTAAAATATAAAAATGAAGAGGCATTGGGAGGAAATTTCTCGAAATATATCCATAAGCGCCAGAAAATAAAAATTATCGGAAGTACCCAAAAACCTATGAAGTATTCCAAGCTATCGTTGGTTACAAATGATGCAGAATCGATCGCCATGGAAATCCAGCTTGTTGATTTATGCTCAGCAATGCACAAAACAAGAAGCAAATATCAGATGACTTCAAACTGACAGTGTATAAGTATAATCGCTTCGTATTGATTTGTAAAATCAGTGGGTTTACGTTGTGTACTTTGATCTAATTTTATATTCGCTATTAAAATAGTGCAGATCCTTAATAAATCAGGATATAATTTAGATGTAGGATACTGTTTGCGATCCATAATGCATTAAACAAATTTGTGCTTAATCACTTTTCGAGCTTTATATCGATAGCCCTCTTCAAGTATAACAAATGAGCAAGAGAACATCTCTTATGATAATCGTTATATAGTCAGGTATATATGTAAATATATAACGTTCGCATTAGTTGAAGTGTGAAATGAATTTGACTTAACGCACAAAAATACTAACGTGAGCGTCGTGAGGCAACATGTTCATGAAGTGCTGCGTGACGTTCCACTTGAGCAGCGTGTACCAGTAGGTGCCCTGGAAGCTGTCGCCCGCGTTCAGCAGCAGCGCGTCGGGCTTCTCCCTCCTCAGCTCCTGTATCACTTGATACAACCGGGCGAAGCCGCCCAGACAGGACGAATTGTTGCTCCGGCATGTCGGCCTCCGCACTGAAGTCTCTTCGAACCTTACCGATTTCATGATAATAATATAATCTTCAAAGACTATCCGGTTTTGCAATAAAACCGTCTTTGTTTAAATATTAATTTGAGTAGACATATAAAAAATATATATTAGATCAAATATAAAATGTATTTTGCTACAAATAAAAGAATAATATTTAATTTAAATTTTCTTTTCATATAGTTTCAATTTCGCGAAACTATAGTATTTATTTTGATTTCATTATCTTAGTCGACTTCAATCGCATGCAGTAAGTACTTGAATAAAAAAAATCTCAATCTAGGACCTACCTAAGACGTTGCTGCTATTTTTTTCGCTGTTTATACATTTTTTTTTTCTATAAAAAACTTCATATCTTGTATATCAGGAGATGACATACCTCTTTGCAAAATTTTATAACAATCCCATCATTCGTTTTGAATATTAGCTTGAACCAACAAATTACTCATAATTTATGAACGAAAATGTGGCGTATCATTTGTACAAGTACATTTTCTCACTATATCCCAAATTTCATCGAGGTCGATCAAGTCGTCGTTTAACGACATATAAACAAGCAGACTGACCGACAGAGTCACATTTTAAACAGGAATATAGATCAAGAACGTCATACAAAATGTATTTAACTCAAAAGTTATCAAAAACTTTGTTATATAAAATATAAATCTATAGGCGACACGCGACATGTTAAAATTTGGTTGGTTGGAGCGGTCGTTATTGCATTTATAACTTACGCGCAGCGAATTGCATTACAAAGGGCTAGTTTATCATTTTCTGAATGCTTACATATAAATATGAAAAAGGAGTGACAACTTAAATGTCTCCACGTATATATGGAATTCTTGTGCAAATATTGGACTTTTAAAGAAAAAAAGTTTTTATTTTTTTAATGTCCTCAAATATCCACTCCCATAAAAATCATTTTCTGAGATAACACATACCGAAATCGTATATGACGTTCACCGTTCACCAGCATACGAAGTATTTGATGTAATACCAGTGCAAAGTATGACACAAAATCACCAACTGTGACGAAAGGATATCAATATCAGAAAGACTGATCTCAACAAAGAGGGAACATGCTGATATAACAATTTTTTTCAGAAAAAAGTGTTCATTTCATTCAACATTTTAGGCAATTACCTTAAAATTTTGGAAGTAAAAACAGATTCGAGTTGTGTTTAGCTGATACTAATGTATGACGACAGAAGGCAGACAAACAAATCTATTACGACGTGATGTTGATCTCATTATATTACGACCAAAAAGCAAAATGGTAATTAACACGTCGTCTGTATGAGATGTTCAGTTGATCGCAATAACATCATTAAAATCAACCTAACGTGTACAATTTGCCGAAAAACCTACCAACCTACCATGTTAAATAATTAAGATATTTCATCAAAACATGTGTACCGACCGTGCCAGCTGTGCAAACAGTCTGTTTTGTCCAGCTTGGTATTAATAAAAATTCGATATGTAACATGAAGTACAGTGACACGATAATTAACATAAGCATGATGCTGTCTTTATAAAAAAAGCATATTGTAGAAGGCACTGTTTGTGACGTTCAAATTAATATGTATGAATGTGTCTGAGTAGATATGAAATTCTATTCTACTGTATGAAACGTATTTATCTTGTCAATGAACCAAATTCAATTGAATTCTGTACACATTAGTCAATAGAACCTCCAGCAATGATTAAATATATTATCTCACTTTGTTCACTGATGATTATTATTGCCAAGTTTTGTTTATTTCTTTGATTAATGCTCTCCTTTTAAGAAATCTAAAAAGACATTTATTTTCAGTCGGCTATATAAATAAGATATTGTAATAATTAGACATGATAAATAGGAGGACGGCGTATTGATAAACAACAATTGACACCTCTCAAAATAAGTCAGTTCGCGACAAGCCATAAACACACATTCACACCTAAGTAAGTCTACCGACTGCCATTACGCTGTACATTTCGCTGGACTAGCGTTGTGGATGTTGTGACAAATATTTTGCTAGCCGTTCCAATGAACTTAATTTCAGAACAGTGATCGCTATCTGAAATTTGGACATAAATGTATTACTTTATTTTATCAAAAAAGTTGGATGAAAATATATGCATATTTATTGTACTAAAATCTTGTCATAATAATGACTATTTCGATAAAAATAAAGCAACGTTGTATTCGTTATTAATAGGTACCTATGTCATTTTTATTCTCCATGCCATGTGTGATGGCATGGAGAATAATTGCATGGCATGGCAAAAAAATGGCATGTATTCATTTACATGTATAATATTGCACTTCGTTTTACTACTAATAGAAATAACACGCTGCTAATTCCGTTTACTTTGTTCACTTCGTCTACGATAATAGTTTACTGTAACAAAATTTAGGTTTCGGAAACCGTTACGGTCCGATATCACGGAAACGGTAACTATGATTGCATTTCCAAAGAGGTGCTGAGTCGAGATCAAGCAGTGTGTCGTCAACAACTCATAAGCAATTTTATCATAATTATCCTCCGGCTACTATCAAATTTCATACACACAGAGACCGTTGTGCTATGCTGAAAAGTTCATGTTAAAAGTTGTTATTTATTTGAAAAAAACTGTACAATATACTTAGATAACGAAAGAAGATCCTTTCCTTCTTTGGATTTAGGACGCATTGTCTATGCCAATTGGAAGATTTCTGCAGTACAATCACACTCGTCTTTTTAGTTTAGTCGACTTAGTTCCTTATAAATTATTCTCTATAGTTCATATTTTAAGAAATTTAGTATTTTTAGGGCCGTCGTCGTACTTAATTTTTCTTTTAATTTTGCTTCTTTAGGAACGCAAAGGAAACGGACAAAGTATCTTGTTATAAGATGAATGTATTGATTTTTACCTGTCACATACAAATACTTTAGTTCACGAATTCTCTAGAACATTATATTCATCATCATATTAATAATAATATGATTTTGAACTTAAATGGTTTGCAAAAGATATAAAATATGATGAAACACTCCAAAAATTATAATAAATCAATATATGTTGTTATATTATTATATTTTAATTGTCACACTACTGAGCCTTACTCTCCCACAACCTTTTTATTTCAGATTGAAGAACCCTAATTTTAATATACAATTGACTAAAATAAATAATGGTACACTGAGGCGGTTGCGTGTACTTTCCCCTTAGGTTCCAGCGCATGCGAGCACCGAGGTCGGGCCACTGGACCGGCGCAAGTAACTTCGTCGGTGTGACCTTAACTTGATTTGAAATAGGTAAGGAAGATCGTCCGTTAAAGGACATTTTCGACATTTTTTAGATCAAATAAGTGGCATCTGTTATTTGGGCAGCTTAGTGTACAGCTAGCTTATCTTAATACTGAATAAAATCGATATCTTATTAGTAGTCCGATTTTCAGCATTTAAAATTGAAATGAAAAAGAAGCTCGCGACAGATAACAATACAGATACTGAACTTTTTCGATATGAAGTTCATTGTCATATTTAGAAATACTCTATTAAAATAGATATTCAATACAAAAGATAAAATTAATTGTTCTTCAATAACGTTTGACTTTCAATTACGAATCCGTAAATGCAGATCTCGTTATGCGTTGGTACACTTATCCCTTTATAAGTGAATGTTAATTTTCTTAAAGTAAAAACAAAAACCCTTCCCGGCAAAAAGATTGATAGTATTTAATGAAATCGTGAAAAACCTTTTAATAAGGGTGAAAATGTCACAAACCTTGCGTGAAAATCGTTGTAATGTATTATGTCCAACCGAAACAAGCCTTCGAAAGGTAAGGCGAAGCAACTGCTTAGTCTCAACCGCAAAAAGAATACCAAAAAAATCGCAATTTTTATCACTCGCATTTTTTTATTTTCAATATTGTCGCATCTAATCAGATGAATATGCGGTCGATACGTGCAACACTTTCTGGATAAATTAAATAATAAACCGACGTCGGGACAACGTCACGCGGCGCGCGCTGGACGTCGACTGGCCGTCGGTCGCCTGAATGCTCCGTGAACTGCTTGATAAAGATGACCAGTTCGACGCGATGAGATAATGACGACGAGATTAAGCCATAGCGAACAGAGAAATACACTTTTCTTCAAGCTATATACTGTCAGCTAAGAAACATGTAGTTTAAAAAAATAATTTAAAAATATGTGCAATCAAATTATCAATTCATTCGGTTATATAAATTTATAAGTTACTTGGTCATTTATTTACACTAGTAGAATGGGCAGAAACTTGATTTTACCAGTCAGGGATTTAACGAACGATAAATTAGCAAAATATGACAAATATATCAGCCAAGAAGACACTACAATATACCTAGCAATAGACACCGATTCCAAAAATAACAATAATTGTAACTACATTATATTATCATAATAATTTGATCGATTTGTAAGTAATGTAATGTTTTTCATTTCATTTTACTTAGGAGAAATCTAAAAAATATTTAATCAATGTTTGTTATTCATAGGTATGTGTTGAGTTAACTTTAAAGTAGATAGGTACTTACATTCTTGCGTGGTAAACACATAGATCGTACCTATATATTGATGTGTAGAAAAAGTAAGTTGATTATTAAGTTGTAGAAGAAGAACACATATAATAACACAATTATTTTTTTACTTTTTAGTGCATATTAATTTGTTTTGAAAAAGTTTTTGTTTTGAAGTCGGTTTTTTTTGTTAAAATTTTCGATTTTGATAAGAACATACGTAATAAAAATGACGAATTTATTCAATTAGCCTCTCAAATTTGCCCACTGTTGGACGCACCATTACCAACCTATAGGATTTAACCTCGGTCTGTGTTCACTAATTGGCCTTCGTATTCGGCGTTATTACTAATACAAATCATTCGTCATGCGGGTGCGTCTTTAATAAATAAAAGTACGTTTGCCAAAGAACATCATATATTTTTGGAGTTTTGGATGGATATTTTATTATCACAGGCAGACTCGTTTTCGTGACGTAAGCTTGTAATCTGTTAATTTATTGGGACAAACAGCTTGTAGTCTCTAAGCCTCAGCGTTTAAAACCAGCTGGATCGCGACAGAACACGAGCAAACGTCCACGGCGTTGACGTTGTTGTTTTTTTTCATCTATTGCGGAATTCAAACGAACGTCACGGCCTTTATTCGAGGCCCGTGAAGAGTAACGCTCATTAGTCTCAGCTGTCGAAGATTTGTATTGTAAAACACAACCGAAAAATGCAACACACAGCTGAGAAACGTGAACACTAAGAAAAACTTTTTTGTGTATTTTTTTTTTTTGCGCAGCAGTACAATCTTCAGGGATTTATTGCACTTGATCTATCACATCTATTTGTTTAATAAATGGAATATATATATATATATATATATATTCCAAGTAAAAAAAATCTTGTATCAGATGAAACAATATATAGTTTGTTTTATATATTGTTTCAGTAGATACTTGATACTTACTCGTACTTTCCATCACGCATGATAAAACTTTGGAATGACTTACCATCACCGGAACTCCCGTGTACTATTACATAGTAACTTTCGCCTCCATCTCCGCCCGCGTGCACATAGAAAGAATTCCTCTACACCTCTTACATCAACCACGATTCTCCTTCCTGCTTTCGATTCCATTCCTGGCCCCTCCTTTGTTTCCGATTCTGGCCTCGATTTCGGTTTAAATAAATTCATTTCTCAAATAGTTCACATATACAATTCACTTATACAGAAATTATAAAACCAAAATATTACAGTAATATCACATAACCCTGAAGTGTCTAAAAAATTCAGTATTTAGCTAATTGAATGCAAAATAACAGATAAATATTTTTTTTATTAACTTATTAACTTAAGACGTATTTATTGCCTTTAATTTATTTTTAGATAAACTCAGTGTTTTGGCATTTTTAACATTCTCTGGTAGGGTGTTATACATACAACATTCGTAATATAATCACTCGAACAGGTAATAAAAATGCAAAAGCTCACCTCGAAATATCTGACTTAAAAAAAATCGTACGCGCGCGAATTATACTTCTTTGACATCATTAAAAAATAGTTTTTAATTGTATGCAAATAATTAATTACAATAAAATAATAAAAGGACTGGCAAAGGATAGTCAACAAAGTCAATAAAGTTGAGTTTAAATTTTAAAAATTATATAAATAAATATTTATTTTCCTACATTAATTGTAACATAAATTCTCTCATTATTCGAAATTCGAATTCGAATTCCAAGCTGGCAGCTTCAACCTGTTAATTTTATGTTACAATGATTCGCGCGCATCTTAAAATTTCACTGTCATCAATTTTTCATAACGTGCCTAAAGAAGTGCAACTTCAAAAATTCTTGGGTAATTTCAATTTTGGGAGGAATATTATTTCATATTTTATGTATTTGTGTATGTGAATTTACAAAGGGAATAATGAACTTTCAAATACATAATGACATCGTTGGTTCTTTTTTGCTTTAATGATTCAGTGAATAACTCGTACGAAAGTTTATTCGTATGAACAAGGATAACAGAGTTTAAACTGTAAACGACAAAATTGATTCGCAAATGGGAAAATATGATTCATTGTTTCGACTTGTTTGTACCCGACTACGGCGATACGCCACAGGAGGACTATGTGTTCGACCTGTATGTGTGTATATATGTGTGTACGTACATGTCGGTTCCCATGTTCATCGTACTGCTACTAAACGTACAAACCGATTTCTGTATATACGTCGTTAGATTTATCTTGGTGGCGCGAGTGTCACGGAATCTATAAACATTACAAATTAGGTACCTTGAAATTTTTTTTTCCAAATATTTCGAGTGTGGTATCAAAATGAAGGATTTTGAGTCCAAAAATATATAAAACTTATATATTTAGAAGAAATTTAAAACGAGAAATGGTAATAAACTGAAATTATTGAACCTTCTAATAACCATTTTGAAGGTTCACTTTATTAATTTCCAAACGTTTTCTTTGACCGCTTAACGTTTTTGGAGCGTAGTTCCTTACGGCGGGCTCGGAGGAGATAGGGATTTTGCTGCGCGACCGAACTGAAAAAATGTGATAGTAAGAAAAAGTCCGTGGAAGAAACCAAGAATAAGAAAAACCGTGGAATAAAAACCGTTAAATGAGACGTGCGCAGGACAGTCGTATATTTTAGATATGTCGTTATTTTACTGCGCGTTTATTGGCGCAAGACGCGAGCTCGGCGAACGGCGAGCGCTGATTGGTGGATCACACCACACGGCTGGCATGAGGCCGCGCGACTTGTTTGACTTCGCGCGATTACCAAGAATCGATCGGGGTTATTTTCCATTAACAAATATATGTCGGTAAAATATAAGAAATAAATCATAATAATCGTAAATTTTTCGAAAATAGAATTAACAATAGAACAGAAAATGAAGATGATTGAAGAACAGATAGTAAGGAGTAAATGTCATAATTCCACTACAACAATCACCAAACGATTTAAGTAGCATCTTATAATAAAACATATTCCTGTCATAACACTTAAAGTACATTATATTTTTTTCTGCAAATTGTATAGATTCTACATTAGCTGAAGGAACTTCGTTCCTACCTGGTGTCCCACGACACCACTCTTTTTTTTTTACCTAACTGTGCGACAACAAAGACAGAGTTATGTTTTTCACGGGTATATGGCTATGTATATATATATATAGGATACTTTATACCTTCGACATCCCAAAAGCCGAATGGGTTTTGATCAATGAGATGTCCATCAATACGTCTATACCGTGTGATGGCTATAGTCTAGGTATCTATACCGAATACTAGGCATCACATTCGTGTTGCCCTACTTGTACCTACATTATACATGTACAATTGAAATATTTGTCTATTTAAAGGTGATAAATTCGGAATTATCGCACATAAATGGTTGAGAAAAGATATCGATTTTATAACTTATAACCTTCTTTTTATATAAAAATTGATACTCTATCCTGCATATATTGGTCATTTTTTTAATGTCGCCTTAATTTTTACGCAGCTGATCTAATCTAATAATAATATTTACTAAATCTATGTATTATAATAAGTAGAAAGTAATACAATATTGCTTTCTACGTAGCAATTCCGAAGTTCACCCATTTTATACGATTCCTTTTTCTTCTATTCTAAACACTATTTACGTCAAAAAAGACCTTTTCTTACCAAATTCAATTAGCCAATAAGACAGGGAACAGAATGGCATCTTATAAGTTTGGGGACTGCCAGAGGTATACGATATGGCTTGCTTTTCTTAGCCACCTTGCCCCTGCAATTTTCTTTATATCCCGTCCATATCTTGACTACATTAATCTTTTCCTTTTTCCATTACGTTGACGTCATTCAATTGCGGCTGTAACTCAATTTGCTGTCCCCTGTAACGTGTCCGGTTCATTGCCCTTCCAATTATCTTACTATCTTTATTATATGTTCCTCTTTTGTTTTTAATCTTATTTTCCGTACCCTTTTCCCTATTCTAGGTGTTTGAGCGTGATACCATCATGCTTCTTTACATGCCCCTCTGACATCTCAGTTTTAGGAAAAAAAAATTAAAATCAGTCTATTCACAAAATATGAAAGTGCACGAGCATGTTATTCTTGACTACCCTAGAAAAGTGTTTAATTTGACTATCTCCTCAAGATATCAGCGTGTTTTCCAGGTACAAGTATTCGGCTAAGATAACGGTTCCCCTGTCCCCTAACTATTGGGAACGAATGTGCTGTTTGCGTATATATTTCTGATCATACATATAATATTTTTTGGGTAGTTCTTGCTGTATTACAGGAGTTTTCTAAAGTGTGTCATATTTTGTGAATCCAATACTTAACTGTAGTCTATAAATACAATTACGAAGCTTTGCCATATTCTTAGCATTTTTCTTATTACCTATTTCATGACATGCATATGAAAAGCAGTTGACATACCTGCTCTAAAACCAGATTCTTTTGTATTTATTTGTTCTTCCATTATACTTATTCTTATTTTCAATGATCATCCTATCTCCTTTTTTGTCTAGTAGCATACTCTTGGTCCATTAATATATAATGTCGGAGAGTATATTTGTTAGTGAAAGGCAGACTTCCTACTTTTTTTTAGTGTTTTACCCATATCCAAGCTCCATGCCAAATTTGAGTTAATAGAAGTTCAAAAAGTGCCCTAAAGGTTTTAACGAGTGAGTGAATCAACGACAAAAGAAGACGTATTTCAGGTATTAATGAAATGTAAAGTATAAAATCTAGACAAATGAAACTTACCTATCAAGTTCGTGTTTCACAAGTTTGCTAACTACATCTTATCCTGCGAATTTGGACTCTAATGTTATCCGACCAAAGCTATAAGGGTTTGAATATACGACGAAAGGCTTCGATAAAGGTAGCGCCCAGCTTTTTTTGGCTCGTCTTGGCGGGAGCACTACCATGCCCGCAGATAATACTTATAACACCAGATAATGAAAGAAATAATTGAAAATACTAATATAATAAAAAGTAATATCCAAACGTGATTAAAAGCATAAATTTAGGGTTCCTTGACTACCTTTGCCATTTTGTACCTTTTAAAATAAAATTAAAATGAAACATATTTAATTTTATATCAATTAATAAATGAACACAATCAGTAATCAATGTGGGCTAAAAATAAATTATTATAGTCTAAGATCCGGCTGCTAAATTAGTACATTAATAATTTAGATTATCAAGAGTTAATTTTTAAGCATTTTTACAACTAGGAAAAGTCATTTTCATCAGGTGCCAACTAAAATTGCCTGCCAGTATTATTAATTAAAATATTATTAATTGACTTTTAGATAAATATTTCGTTTACATCTTATGGGAATAAAACTTACACCACTACACAACAGTGTATTTAAAGATCTGAAAACTTACAGTTGCCGTCGATCGCTTAGCCGCAACCTATACGCAGCCAGGTGTAAACAGGTATAATTTTGTTTAAAATTTTCGTTTATAATGTATACTCATTTCATTTATACCACATTAAAGTTTATTTTTTCTGTATTTAATGACATAAAGCTGCCTATATAAAAAGCCCGCAAGTCAAAGTTTCCTACCCTTAAACATGCTAAGTATTAAAAATAGAGTGACAGAGTGAGTACAGTGCATTTTTCCCGAATGTTTTGAAGACCCTACAAGATTTGTTAGACCAATAAAACGTATAAAAATTTAATTTTGCATCTGACTGTGTAAAAGAAATATAAAAATAAAATGGAAATAAAATTTTAATAAAAATGGAACGAGATATTTTGGACGTCTGTTAGCAATTGCTATAAAACAAAAGGTTAATATTGGGTACTGTTTGTCTTTTCCTCTTGTACCGATACCTCGGCACTGTTCTCATGTTCAGGAGATATGTTGAAACTGATAAGTCAACTTTAAGCAAACAATTGACGTCTCAAATTGACTCAGAAAATCCTGACAAAGTTGACATAGAAATAATTGATGATTTTATTATATGTATCAAATAGGTGCATATTTGATACATATAATAAAATCCATCAATCTAAAACATTTGGCAAACTTGCTGAGTCAATTTTGATAAAACTGTGTGCCAAAAGGCTAAGAAGTTCATATCGTCTTTGATAGATATTTAAAACCGTCTATAAGGACTGCGAAAGACAAAACAGGAAGGTATTAACATACCTTATACGATTAGAAATGCAACACCTCTAGAGGTAGAGAATATCATTCTAGGTGATTCCCAGGACGATTCTGCTGATAACGAAGAAGATTCTGATGTATGTAGTGACGAAGTTGATAGCAGCGATGATAGTGAGAGCAGCCTGGAATCCGACTATGAATAAATGGCAAGAAATAAAATCTAAAAATTTTAATTAATTAATTAATTAATCAATCTTTTCTTTTTTTAAAACATTCTTGTTTATTCTGTATAAGCAGATAATTATTTTGTAACTTATTATGATAACTATTCAATTATATTATTGTCTGTAATTTACTGTAAATAATTTGTCACCTGCGATTGAATTGAAAATATAAATAAAATAACACATTTATAAAATAAATTAGATTTTTTACTTTAAAGTAAAAGTTTTGTTATGTGGTTTAAAAAACAACTAATCAAAAATCTAACGTTTTGCAAGATATATCTGTGAGTTTTTCATTTTATGATTATTATTATTTTAATATTTAATGCAATTGTTATTTTCTGAATAATATTTAATATTACTTATAAATTAAATATTATTTTGTTAAATATTGATGCTTTATTCGTTTCATTTTTAGAGCATTTGAATCATTTTTATTACTAGTTAGGTCGTTGGTTGAGAACCCTATTTATCGGAGCATGCGCAATAGCGCAAAAAAACACGTTCAGCTGGCATTTAGTATCTTTGTCTAACAAGTAACCTCGCGCACTCACTCTCTGTCACTCTATTTTTAATACTTAGCATGTTTAAGGGTAGGAAACTTTGACTTGCGGGCTTTTTATATAGGCAGCTTTATGTCATTAAATACAGAAAAAATAAGCTTTAATGTGGTATAAATGAAATGAGTATACATTATAAACGAAAATTTTAAACAAAATTATACCTGTTTACACCTGGCTGCGTATAGGTTGCGGCTAAGCGATCGACGGCAACTGTAAGTTTTCAGATCTTTAAATACACTGTTGTGTAGTGGTGTAAGTTTTATTCCCATAAGATGTAAACGAAATATTTATCTAAAAGTCAATTAATAATATTTTAATTAATAATACTGGCGGGCAATTTTTAGTTGGCACCTGATGAAAAATGACTTTGCCTAGTTGTAAAAATACTTAAAAATTAACTCTTGATAATCTAAATTATTAATGTACTAATTTAGCAGCCGGATCCCGTACTATTATGATAACGTTAACAGCCCACCTAACGCCCCGCTTTTTCTTCCGTCAGCACTTTTTTCGTTTGTTTATTTTAAATTTATTTATTTTTAGGTGGAATTTTCGAAAGTAGAATATTATTTATTTATATCAGACGTGACATGTTTGACTTATTTGATCTAGATGATTAATTGGATTATTTTTATTTGAAAAACATTCTAAACTGCTAGTCGAATGGTAATTATATCGGAGTTCGAGCGCCAACGCGCGAGTTTTATCTCTGCGATCAGTGCCCTCACAAGTCAAGTTCTATCAACGACAAGCGTTCAACCGGTTCCGTAGCGATTTATTGTGACTTTGTGTTTCCGATTGTAATTTTGATGTCTGAATGTTTGATTATATTGTGACCTGCTTTTTCCACGCGTTTCTTTTCATTTAACCTCAATCCCCCAACCCTTGATAAGGTCATTATATAACAATAAGACGACATTATGGATGGAAAGATACAACACGTCTTCAGATTTTCAGTTATATAGTTTATTCATAAAATAGTTCTGCCCTTTGCTTAATGACCAATAATTATGAATAATACTACTTTTGTGTGAACTATTATATTATAGGTAGACTCGAAGCACTAGTATACTACCTGCATTTCATTAGCTAAGTACTCTTGTTTCCTATCTTGATATATAATTGTTCAATAGAAAACTGGAGGGAGAAAAAGATATAGAGAAGAAATGAGTTCAAAAATATGTCATTTTCAGAGTGCCAAAGCTAAAATAATATATTAATCTGTTTTTTATGTTTTTTTTACGTCTCCGAGCACAAAAGAAGTCATTAATAAAACAAAAAGTTCTAATAGCATACTATATATAAATATACAATGTTATATTAATATTATTTTTATAAAGGTGGCCACAACAGTGCTACTTCATTGTGTGCCGATTCTGGCAACCATTTCAAATATTCATCCAATAAAACTGAAACAAGAAAAAGAAACAAATTGATAATATATATATGGCTTTTTCTTACACTACAAGGACATATAACTGATTTTTCTTTCTTTTTTTAATTTTAAAAGACTTGAAAAGGGAGATATCTATTTCTTATCCTATCATAAATGTATGTATGTCTCATTTATTCTATACTTCAAAAATAATACCTTTAATATATAAATATAATACCTTTTGTTAACTCGAACATAGATTTTCTTTTATGCACATAAAACCAAAATCAAATATACCCGACTATAGTAATGAGATAGTTGTCGGTTTATTTTTCTTTTTTGTCTGAATTTCAGTGCTCTCATATATTAGAAGTTATTTATATATTTCATCATATTTGCAATTTTACCACATTGGAAAATGAAATTCTGTACAGTACATTACACATTTTAAATATACTGATATTATTATTGGAGTAATTTAGGATTACTTTGGAATATAAGGAAAAATTACGCAATGTAAAAAATTCTAATAAAATCAACACTTACATTTAGATTCTTCCTTCCATATTTGATTTACTGCTTCTTTGTTGCCCACACGTTTCTGTATAAGAGCTTTCAATAGCACCTCAGTTCTCGGTTGAAGTTTGGCCCACGACTTCACCATTGTCGATGGAGGCGATAGTAATGATGAAGCATATTTTTTCAGTTTAGGATACACAATACCTTGTAAGAAAAATCTTGCAAACCATCTGCAATTTATTAGACATTGTAGAAGATACGATTTTGTCATTTGCCCTTATAAATTATGTAATTCCACAAATAATAGAGGAATATGGGGAGACATTTACTATGAAAATACACTATATGTATATCAAAAAATTAAAAGATTGCAAACTAATCTATAATAAATCTGTTTCATTATAGTTATAACATTGAGATATTAAATCTTACATATGATATTTGATGAGATATTCCATTAGTCTCAAGATATTTTTTAGTACGTTTTTCCTGCAGTATATCACAATATTCTCTGTAAGATTATTAAATATATTGAATTGTATATCAAGTTAAAAGAAAAAAGAAAAATTTAATGTTTACATAGATATAATTGACTAAGTGTCGCTATAACCGAACAAGCAACTCTTGCATATTTCAAGAAAAAAAAAAGTAAATAATGTTGATTATCACCTATATTTTTCTATTTTTTCAGGAAAATCAATTTCAACTGTTGGTAATTCCCAGCTTGTTTTACCAAAGGTTCCTTTGAAGTGACACTTCACTCTGCCAGTCCGTTCATCGTACCTAGGTTCTGGATCGGTCAGCGGATCACCTTATTACAGAATATGGATGAATTAATAGATAAGTAAATTAATTCAAAACATTATGATTTCACATGCATATTATCGGTTTGCCATTTGTTTATGATGTTAGGGCTGAATCAATTTTCTTTAAATAATACATTCCCTTACCTATAGGGATTGAGCAGTTGAATGAGGATGTAAAGCATATTTTTATCTCTAAGCATTATAAGATCCATCAACTGTATGAAATTAATAAAGATAAAAGAGTTGTAAACATGATTCTGCATATTTCTACCTAAAAATCTGTGAAAAATGTTTATTTATATCGACATTGATGTATTATATCTGTTTTTTTTTATTATAAAAACGAAATATTTGCAATGGACACACTGGACTAACAAACTTATGTGGTTTTGAAATTTGAATTCAATATCAATTATTCATATATAAACAAACATATATAAGAACTCTATATTACACAAAAATCATCTTTCTGAAAAGTTCCAAATGCTATACAAAATAAGACTTGATTACAAGATTTTTTTTCCACACGCACACGCGTCATTTAGAATATAAACTTTTTATTCTAAAGAGAAACATATATCATGATTAATAGTTATCCTCAAAGACCATCATTTCACGGAAAAATATTTTTAAAACTTTGATTTTACATACCCAAATTACACATATTCGGCACGTATACTGGCAACCATTCGGGCTCTATCGCAGTGACGTTCCTCATCACCATTTTCCTTCGCGTTTCCGCGCCTGTCTCATACAATTCTTGATATACAATCCATTCAGGGATAACTTTGCGTAAGATCGAATCAGAATGCAAATGGACGGGTTCTTCTAGTTCAGCACAGTGATAGGCATATTTGAATTTGCGTTTGTCTTCGCCTATACGAGAAAGAAATAAAATTTAACAAGGGAAGCTTGCATTTTCATTTCAATCAAAATGCCAATTAAGGGCCATCCATAAATTAGGTCACACGTTTTTGGTCGACGAAATAGGACAATGCACGACAAAGAGCAGGTCAAAAGCTTTGTGATGTCAAATCCCAAATATGAAAACGAAAAAAAGTTTAAGCCTTTTGTTTTGTCCAATATTTAAAGTATTTTGAACAAAAAAAAATTATAAAAACTGCTGTTTTCATTTACGTGTGACCACCTGTGACAAGGACAAGGGGGGGTCAAAAACCTTAACATTTATGTGACGTAATTTATGGATGGCCCCTTAACTACGTCTGTTGAAAAATGTTCTAATTTGTCTATTTTTTATTACTTTACTAAAGTGACATACCCACTCATTGTCTTTTTATATCAGATATCGTGGGCTTAAGCGCAACACGCTTATCAAATACAAGTTGGGGTGGATAACGACTATTCAGAATTCCAAACCACATGTTCTTCGAGACACATTAAAAAGTCATTTGCAATTTCTCACATGACCAAGATGTAAACCCATTATTTTTTTATTTTCAAATGGAGCACACTTCCACACTCTGTGTTTGCACCTTTTTGTTTTGATTATAGCGTTCATGGGAGTTTATTTTATCTAATATTTTTAATAAAGTTTTTTGCTTAACATAATACACTTGAGTTTGTTAACTTTTATATTTATTTCTATCTACTATTTTATATATGTCTTATTAATTTATTATCTTTTTAGAGTTCCATATGGGACCTATTGAACACTAATGTGTTCATTATCTTGTATCTTTTGAATATCACATATATCTTTTAAGTCATAATAGGTTGCCAGTTAAGAATTTAGGGAATTGTATCTTCTTGAGACTTATTTTATATTCAATCATTATCAATATGATACCTTTTTGTTTGATGGCAATACTTCTAACCACATTGCCACAACCACTCACTTATCAATGCTCTAATAGCAGTATGTAAAAGGGTAGACCATAACGTTTACTGACAATCATCCACCAATCAACTTTGAAGAGTTAATTGTGAAGCAGACAAAAAGAACACAAGCTCATAGTAAATAAAAGACAATGAGGATTGACTCCAAATAAATGAGAATAATGTCTTATAAAATAATTGGAAAAATTCTTAAATACCTTCTTTGACCTCATCTAAACCAATCTTCCTCGCGACCTGGTCTCCGAGTCCGCTAAGTAATAGCTGCCGTAACAAGCGCGCTTGATTATCATCCAGAGGTTTCAATTCTTCAATGGGAGGTTCAACACCAGCCACACTCAGACAAATTTCTGACGTCAATTGTTTGCGGAGTTTCCTAATTTCAACTATCGCCTACCAAAAAAACATGCATTATCACACTTATAAAATAAATATCCCAAATACCAAAGGAAAATTGAATAACATAAAAAATAACTATACAAATATCCTAATACAGAAAACTATTACTAATAAGATATAAATAAGTAAAACTAAATATCTATAGTTTTACTATTTATTACTTTCACCAGAGCAATTCTTATGATATTTCGGCTTCACATTTGCATCACTTGAGGGTGAAATCAGATATTATTTATTTAAAGAATAATATATTTTTATAAAAATAAATGGATTAACTAAAGTGTAAGCTTGATTATTTAAAAAAAAAATATTGATAGGTAAGAAAGCTCTTTAGCGGTCAAAATATAAATCATATAAAATTTTATCATGGCCTACAGTGTAATAGCCAGTTGGTAAAGTCGAAGCATCTCTGAACGTACTTGGGTATTACAAGAGTCTCAACTGCATATCTATCGAATGCCAAAAATTACTAACATTCTAATTATATAAAAAAAAACTTATAATGAAATAAAAAATTTATATAGTAAAAACACATTTAAGTAATATCTGAATCACATACACAAATTATACCAAAATCATAATCTTATAGGTAGATCATAATTTAGGAAACAGTTATACTTGATAAAAAGTCAGCAATAACTGAATTTGTTCACCTTTTCTCTTAAGCCATATTTAGCACAGAAAATCTCTTCTTCTCCATTTTTATGAGCATGATCGCAAGCACCGACCGCCCTTAGCAGGACGCCGGCATCGCCCAAGAGTAGCATATTGCCAGTCGCGGGCCAGCTTTCTGATTTACCATTCAGTACCTACGAAATGGATACATCATATCGAATTTGAAATATTATATAATAATATACTGAATATGCATCAGCCCAACATCGAAACTAAGCCCAATACCTTTTTTATTATATAAAGGATTGCCCTACACTGAGATGTATTATAAATTTGTATATATTTCCAGGGATCAATAAAATATAATAAGATCATAATAAAAAAAAAGTAAAATATTAAGAATATGCAACCATGAACATGTAAATGTAGTGCAAAAAACTATGTTTAAAAAAAATATCGTAGAAATATAAAAGAAATGTTCAACAAAAAATTTATTAACACAAATTGCATAAAAAAATAAAAATAGTCTATAGTTGACTACATAAAATCATTAATTCCTTTAAAGGAGTTTATGGGTGTATGATCACTAAGGCCCCTAAAGGTATACAAAGTTTACTTTTAAGCAAATTAAAAATCATTTATAAGGAAACTCCGTAAAAGAGATTATACAATTTACAAATACTTAAAGGACTGATATTCATTATCATAATGAGCTCATCTTTTTACAGATTTATTGCTGTATGTCATAGTTATATGTATTTCATCGTATAATCTATTCAATAATGAAAAAAGCTACCCTCAAATTTTTTGCTCACTCTTTTTGAGAGAAAAGTGCCTTCCAATCGATTGGTAAAAAGAAGTAAAATGGACATTTTTATAATATTGTGACATTTTCCTCATAATACTAAATGGCAAATGAGCACATTTTTAAATAATTTTTCATTTATAACAGTATTAAAACCTCTTGAACACTTAATGCAGCCACCAACGTGATTGCGTAATGCAATAGACCATGCTGATGACTTAACGCTAACATCTTGCCATAACGGGGCAGAAGCGGGAAAGCTGATACGGCTCGACCTAAAGGAGTTACTCTCAACACCTGTAACAATATATACATGTTATCTATACATTTAATAAAATCGTAGATTCCATGGGTCTGAACATTAAAATTTTTTGCGCCAAATAAATAACTGGAAGGGGGGATGAAGGATAAATAGTAGAATGCAAAAATATTTTTTGGTTTTCTGTTTATATGAACGTGCTTCACTCAAACACAGCTTCAGTTAAAAATTTAATTTTCAATAAAAATACAAGGCAAAGAAACTAGTATTTACTAGCTTTCGCTTACAGCTTCACTCACTTGAATATAAAATGAATTCTTTTCGTATAAATTGATAATTAGTAGCATAAATATTCAAGGATCAAGATCAACACCGATCCAGAACCGAAAGCACTAGCAGGACTGAGATAGAGGTCAAGAACAGAAGTAATATTGTATCATAATAGAATAATTACCAGACTACGTGTTTTCGATGTTAGAGTTCCTGTGGGAGCATTTGATCAGAATCAGAATGTAAATCAAGACCGTGATCAAAATCGAAAATGGAACCGGGATCAGAACTAAAAGTGAACCCACATCAGGATCAACGCTACCAGCATGATTGATCAATTTATAAATTAAAGAAATTCATTTTATAGCCACACAGGTAGACATTGGCGAAAGCTAATTAAAATTATAAAAGTACTTTGTTTTATCATTGTTTTTTAGTTCAAACACTATATAAACCAGAACAAAAAAAAATTTGCTTTCAACATTCATATCCTTGTGGAATATTTATTTTACATAACCCTACAAAATTACTTCACTATTTTTACATGTCGCAAGAAAACTCCATGTGTTTCAAATTCAAGATATACCTATTAAATGTGATCAATGCTTGAATTTGTTTCATCGTATATCTAATCGTATCTGAGCACAAATATAGATTTATTAAATAATCTCCATAATATAAAATAATCTCCAATTCTTAAGATGAATTTGCACTTTTCAAATGAGGAAATCAAGTTTTCCATGAACATCTTCAAATTTGTTACTAATAACAGTATCAATTAAAAAAATAATTATACCTCCTCGTCTTGTGCCCTTAATTTTTTCAATTCTGCTTTTTCTAGTATCCCCAAAACTTGGAGCCTTTTTTCGGCTAAACGCAACTGAATTCTATCCGGCGATGTAGGGAACGGAAAGTTGACAACCTGAAAAATTGCTTTTTTTTATTTATTTCAGTGACAATATTACAAGATTACTTATTAATTTTTTCACATTATGATTTTTAACTTTGAATTAGAGCCCATAATTATAAAATAAAAAACATTTCAGGTTATGATTTGTATCCTTTAAACAATTAAGCTACTCTCTTCTACTACTTTCTTCTACTGCAGGTTTCCCAATTTAAAAATTAGAGTATTATGTAATAATAATGAAAGTTTTTGAATGCTACCTCACTTTTATGAGTATGTTATCATTAATACTTAATCTTAAAAACACATAGGCCAATTACCTTGTCAATACCCACGCACTTCATCATCAACACCAAATCGTCGACCGGCCTCCTCTGCACATCTGGGGGATGCTGCGGTGGGCAATCGTGTTGAAATACCGCACTGCTGTACAGACGATAAGCATGACCAGCACTAGTACGGCCGGCTCTACCCGATCTCTGCTCGGCGCTGGCTTGAGACGTCCATACTATGCGCCACGCGCTTGCACCTGTCGCATGATCATATAATCTGAAAAATAAACAAAAAAAAAACTATTTGTCAAAGCAGAGAACATTAAACAAAATAACTAACTAGCATAGCTCCTGTTATAATGACACATTTTAAGTAGATGAGGTTAAAATTTTTTAGAACTAGCCACTTAAAAACTGGAAAATAAATGAACATATTTAAATGAAAATGGAACTCTGCCAACCTTATTATGTATATTGCATTCATCTGTCATTTGTTTTTATGAATTGGAACAAAAAAAAATTGTTCAACGTGAATTTAACGCGACAAATTGTCGTGAAATTATTTTGAATGACTGTCGTTGCTATTTGGCAAGAAAATTATAACAAACTTCGAATGGCCTTTCATGATGAAGCTCCATTCCTTGCCACAATTTACAACTGGTTTAACGAGTTCTAACGTGGTCGCACTAATCTGACTGATAATCTGCCTGAAGGACATCCTTCTACGGCGACGACCGAAGACAACATCAAAACATCAATGCTGTGCAGTTCATGATTGAGACTGACAAAAGAGTGACCTACCAGCAGATTCGTACAAGCTTAGGCATCGGTACAAGTCAATGGCACAAAATCCTTCATGAACATTTAGCGATCAGAAAGCATTGTACTCGGTGGATACTTCATAATTTGGCCACGCTTAAAAACTCCGTTATATTAATTGGTGCGCCAAAATGATGCAAAGATTTTCCGGTGGTGACTCAAATGCTGTTTATGACGTACTTACAGATGACGAAACTGGATTTACTGTTACGATATCGAAACCAAAAAACAGTCTGCTCAGTGGGTGTTTTCTTTCGAAAAGTTGCCTACTTAAGTAAAACGAGATTGAAGCATTGGAAAAAAGATGGTAGTTTTCTTCTTCAGAATGATGAGTAATTATGTAACAATTTTTTAAAAGATAAAAAACAGTCACTGCAGACGGGTATACTAACAATTTTTTGCCTCTTGTTTTAGTAAAAATTCAGGAAAAACAATCTCGCAGTACAATTCTCCTTCATCATGACGACGCCTCACCACATACCGCCGGACAAACAACTAAAGATTTGTAAATGTTAGGTATAGAAATACTGGCTACCTTACAGATCCAATCTCGCACCTTATGATTTTTATTTATTCCCTAAAATAAAATAAAAATTTTGAGGAGTGGTTTATGGACGCCGAGGAAACAGAGGCTGCATATGAAAAAGCTGTCGAAGCTACCAATAAATGCGAGTGGGCAAAGTGTTTTCTCAGTGGCTCCATCAAACGCAATGATGTATCGATCTCAACGGACGCTATTTTGAAAAACAACAATAATAAATTTAACTCGCTAGTTTGCTCAGTTTTTGATTTTCAAATAAATTTCAGAATGACCCCCGTATGTTATAAAATAATTTTAAAATTAAACAAATTCAATTTTATCAAGTACTAAATCAACACAATCAATGGTCAACATGGACTATAAGATAAATTATTATCATAACGTTTGCATGCTAAAAAAACTACAAAATAATTCTCCTAAGATAAAAACGTTCAAGAATAAAATTCTCTAAATGCGAACAACCCCCCTCACGCTCCTGTCTTCCTAACTGTTGACCCTTCTTATGCATGTTTATTTTAAATTTATTTATATTTGAAGTAGGATTGTCGAAAATACAATTAATCCTGTTTGTCTACGTCAAACATAACATGTTTTACACTACAATACAATCAAATCTAAAGGAATGTGCTTCCAAACTAAAAATATATTCATACCTCATTTTCTTTTTCCCGGTGTCAACAACATATTTTATGCCAGGTATAGTGAGAGACGTCTCAGCTACGTCGGTGCTGACGACGCATAACCTCGCACCAATTGGCGGCGTTTTAAATACTCGCGACTGGCGGTCGGAGCTCAGCATAGAGTAGAGTGGTAACGCCCATAAGGGCTGACGGCACGCTCGGATGGCTGGTTCTAGAGGGCTCATTTCCTCATCTGGAACAAGTCATTCATAAGTTGTGCAAGAAAATATCAATTCACTAACACCTAAATAACTTCTTAATACTGTCAAGGAATTTTGATGATACTATGTGTAACAGATTATACATTTTATTACGTCTGTTAGACTGTTTTGCAGTATCTACTAAAGCTAATACAAAATTGATGAGAATACTATATTTCATTCCCATTATGCAATTATTGAGAGTCTTATTCATTAGACCATAATATTATTTTTAATAATTTTGAAGAATTTAGTAGTTTAATGGGCCTTTTCCTGTTATTAGTGATTCGTAGTGATATAATGCGAACGGCATAATTTTATTAAGATATATGCATTATATTTCAACAAGTTATAAAACTTAAGACACTAATCTCACTAGGTACATATCATAAGCCTTAATATGTGATCACCTACCACCAGAACCTTAATCTTGTGTTTCTTTTCTCCATTATACCTATATTATTATTACCATGTTCAATATCTTATAATCTTTACATTCCTAAATTACTTTATTCACCTGAATCGCTATCCAAATTCCCATCGCTGTCATCATTTTCAAGTAAATCAACTTGCCCATCATCAGCTGGTAGGTCATAATCGTCTAAATTAATTTTAGGCAACTCTTTTATCTTCTTTTTGGCTTTCATTCTTGCTTTACGTGCTCTCTTCATCTCTTTCTCTACTTCATCATCATTTGAGTCTATGTCGTCTGGCTCAGAATCTAAGACAGGATCATATTCTAAAGTTTTTTGCTTCTGTATAATTTTGGAATAATTAACATCTTTTTTGTAAGGGAAACTGGACTTTAACTTCCTTACCAAATAGCGTACCTGTAAATTACAATAAGTTTATTTAAGTCTAATAAAATACTTATATACATAATTACTTTGAATCCACATAGCTTTTCTACTTCACCTCTAAATCATTTACTCTTAAGGCAGGTTCCACTAAAAGTAAAAATATTATTTGTAAATGTAGCCCGAAGATTTGACAGATTATCCATACATTTTCTATCACATCTTAAGGATTGCTTTTAGGAATTACATTTTTAATTTTGGTGCAATCCGCCGTTAGTCCAAAATAGAATTAAAATTTTCAACAAGTAAACATTATTTATATAACCAGCAATTTATAACAAAGGTGCCAGATTTAAATGTAATACTGTTGTTCTAAATCAGTAACTTCATAAGGAATACACTAAGGAAATAAATAAATAAAAAAAAACATATTTTTTACTTTATTTATTGTGAATGTTTTATATAAAAAAGAAAAATAAAGCACAGTACTGAATATTTTTTTAATAGAAATGTATGTTATATTACAATGATAGCTATGATGTTTGTCTTTGGCAGACAATCTTCATTATGCCCATATTATAATCATAATGCTATCTAGGATTCTTAAGGTTCTACTTAGAAAAATAAGCATAAAAAGGTTCTTCCTCTAACGAGAGTTGGTTGTGTAACACTGTCTTAAACTGAATAAGACTATTTTAAAATTAATTTCACTTTAACAATTGAATTTTGAAATTTTAATTCATGAAGCTTTCTGAATATTTTTTTGTAATACTAAAAATAATTTGATATGGGAGACTTTGTATTACCTCCTGTTGCCCAGTGACAAATATCAATATCCCACCTTCTGGTAATCTAGTGTGAATTTTCACAGTTTTCTTATAAGCTTCTTTCAAGTAATCACTGTAAGTTCTTTTGTTGAAATGGACTGTCACTGGAAATTGTCTCGATTCTATCTATAAGTGAAAGAAGTTTTGATATGACCTTTTATTTTAACAATTGTAACAATAATTTCTAACAAATATATTTCTCTGACTAATATAGAAAAATTATTCCATTTTAGTGGTTCCATGGAACGAATAGAACAAATTGATGAATGAATCAACTATTAACAAAGAACTTGATAAAAAATGAATACATTATATATAAACTATTGCAATGTTTTGGTGATTAATTATTTGAGATATAAAATGATGCTACATATATATATATAAATATAGGGCACTTCGGAATCATATATACATATATATATATATGATTCCGAAGTGCCCTACATTGTGGCTAATAAATATCAATAAATAATAGAGTAACTTAAATCCAAGTCCAACAATTCTATAAGCTAGTACTGCATAGTAGCAAAACAGCTGCATAAATGTGGTATTACAATTTTTAATAAATATGTGACAGATGCAGATTAATTTTTTATTAACATCCAGTATTATGGTTTTAGTTAATAAAAACAAATGAAAATAAACAGTTAATTTCCAACATTTTATTAAAATTATATAGTGAAATATAATTTCAACCACTATATTGTCTTCACTAGATATGAAAAAGAAAATAAAAACAAAGAACTAACTGACACCTAAACAATCATCATATTAAAACAATTAAATAGAAATGAGTCAATATCAACTAACATTTATAACAGGCGGTGGAGTTTTAAATAGTCTGGTGTTTTCTGTGAAATCCTCAACTCTCAATGTAGCAGACATAACTATTAACCTCAAAGGAGTGCCACGTTTTCTTCTTAAAGGTACAATCCTCGAAAGAAGTCCCAATAATATATCTGTATAAACACTTCTTTCATGAGCCTCATCTATTATTACAACTGAATATTTACTAAGTAGGAAATCTGACTGCACTTCTTTAAGCAGCACACCTAAAATAGTGAAAATTATAATTTTATAAAAAAAATTCAAACCGATAAATTAAATGCACATCTCAAAATAATTACAATAACTGATACCATATTATTTATATTAGTTTATGGTGATGATTTGACGAGGTAGCTAGATGTAATGTTCAAAAAGAACCACATATCATTTAATGAGAACATTTAATGAGCAGTATTAATATGTTGCTATTTACAAACGTACCTTTAATCATATTAATACATCTAATCACAGCAAACCTGTTGGCTTTTATTTTTTTAGCATATCTAATTAAAATTGATTTGTCCTTTTGTTATATAAAGTTCTATCAATTTATTGTTGATATACACTTTAGGGTGTACGAAAAAAAAACATTTTTTTGTGGTATCCAAAAATTAATAGTATATATGAAAACAAAAATTTAGAGCCCAATATGAGCTCTTAATATTAATGTTAAGTCTTGCCTCAATCCATTTTTCTATTTTCATTTAAATAACAGATATTTTGTTCAAATTGTCATAACTTATTAATCTAAAAAAAGGAATTTAGATAAAATTTCATGCTCTACAAAAAAGTTCCTGAGTACAAAATTCTCCAGATCGACCATTCAAAGATACCAGACTCAAATACAACACTAAATAAAAATTTTAAATATTTTCTTTTAATACTGCAAAAATTTTTTTCATATTGTTATCATGTCTTATATAAGATTATTTAAGTTCTGTCATACTGAAATTATAAACATTTAATTTTGTTAGTAAACTCAGTACACAACTCAAACTCATGATCAGCAATAATATGTGAATAAAAATGTTTGACATTATTAAATAATGGATCCATTCATTCCTTGCATAATTTTTTTTAACTATTTTATAATAAATATTACAATATTTTACTATTCATTTTTATAAAAAATAACAATGAGTAACATTTAATTTAAAAAAAAAATTATAAAATATTGGATAAGAATGAAGTTTTTTTTATTGCAAATAAGATATTGTTTTCTATGTTCAGGAACTACTTGCAATAAATATTGAAGCTGTTCTTCATCTTTCAATAAGCATTGGTTATACCGCTCTATCAATGACATGCCGCATCTGCTAGATCACATACAACTTGAAGTTTCTTAAAATACTCTAAATTGTCTCTGAAATTTTTATTAAGGCTATAAAGTAATATTACCATCAATGAAACTATATGATACATCCAAAAGTTACGAAAATTTAGTAATTAAAACAAAATTGAGGCAAGCCTTAATATTAATATTAAGAGCTCCTATTGGGCTCATAATTTTAGTTTTTATATATACTATTAATTTATGAACACTATAAAAAAAAATTTTTTTAATCATCTTAGTACATGTGAATGCTATAGACATCATTATATCACAGAAATAAATGAAGGTATCATTTTTATTTATCGAAGTTTATCAAGATTTATTAAGAAAAGTCATTGTTATGGAATTTGTCCATTCCAATACCAACTATACAGAATTTGGAGGGGTTCATAGATTGAAATATTTTGAAGATTCACCATTTTATATACAAGAAAAATAATATAACAAAAAATATATTTAGATTTGGAGGGCCATAACCCTTATGATATCCCCCCTATATATATAACAGAACAAATTTAATTGAGTAACAAACATCTTACCATCCGTCATAAATTTAATGCGAGTATCTTTAGTGACATTGCCTTCGAACCGCATAAGATATGACACCTCTTTGCTAGTCAATCCCAACTCGTGCGCAACGCGTGACGCCATAGCTACTGTCGCCACCCGCCTCGGCTCCGTCACAGCTACCATTTGTTGTTCTGCATAACCAGCTTCATAAAGGAATTGAGGAATTTGTGTAGTCTTACCGCTCCCTAACAAAAAATTAATTTAATACTTCAATACTTACATATGATCATAGTTTTAAAAGTAAACACATTAAATTACTAAATAAATGAATTAAAGTAAAAAAACATTATTATTGCCTTCATAAACAATTTACAATATAAAAATCTTTGGTAAGCAAAACTCGATAAACACTATTTATATTATTCAGAGTTGCAGCATTTCAAAAATTTATCGAAGAAAATTTTCTAAATTACATCTTCTATTCTATATTATTGCTTTTAAGATAGATTAAAATGATAATTTTTTTATTACAGTTCTTACTGATATTTCCCCACTCATAGAATATAATCTAAAAATAATATTATACAAGAAAACATAACTACATCTGTGATGTATATTCTGTTTTCCATGATATCTACTGAAACTGTTCATAAAAAGAACATAGAAATAACAAATTATATACAACATGGTTGTACAAATAAAGATATGGTAATGGTAATTAAAAAAAACAAAACATTTAAAAAAAAAACTGAAATGTGGATTAGAATGAAGTATACGAATTACATCTATACTACTATGTAAATTTGTGTTCTGCCTGTACACACTTTTTTTTTTATCAAACTTTGTGACAAATATTGGTTTTATTACTCACTGAGCCCAGTTTCATCATTTTCTTATATTTTTGTCTGTCTATCTGTATGTGCTATAACTCAAAAACATTTTGATAGATCTTGATGAAAATTGATAGCGAGTAAAAGAAAGTAATTGTACAAATGATGGGCTATTGTTAGTCTGTCTGTCTGTATGTTGTTTTATAACTTAAGAACGGTTTAACCGATTTTAAAGAAAATTGGTGCAGAATAAAAATATATCATTGATAGGCTACATAGGGTTTCAATATATCGAATGGTGACCTTAAAAAAATTAAACAATTTTTGTATCCCTTCGGTAGCCATTTGCATTTGTTTCTATATAGTTGAATGTGCATGTGTGCATGCATGGTATACAGGATGTGGGGCAGAGGTGTACAGGGGTGTGTAGGTTTGTGAGTATGTGAGCTTATGTTGTGGGTACGTGAGTTTGTGAGTGTGAGCAAAACCATGGGCATATTTGTCATAAAAAATATTTCTAAATTTTAATTTATGCCCAGCAAAGCATGTGACTAATGAATTATAGTTATATAATATAATACCATTATTATAATTATATAATACTACATGAAATTATAGAAAAGGTAAATTTCTACAATTTTTGGATGAAATTAAATTAAAACAGATAATGCTACACATAATATCATACCAGTTTCTCCAGCAACTATCAGGGTTTCATTTTCATTGATCAACTCCATTATTCTTTGCTCTTCCCCCAATATTGGTAATTTCAAACGTGCTACTTGGATTTTCGGATCTCTTTTTACATCCACATAGGTATTTGGACAGTCTAACGTTGGTTTCTTCTCAATTTTTTCATCATCAAGTTTTTCAACTTTAACATCTGTTATTAATTCTTGTACGTTATCTGAATTACCTTGAGTGTCATTCTGAAATTCATTTGGTATTTCTTTTTCAATATTTGATACGCTCACATCATTTTCTGTTTTCTTACTGCCTTCTTTAATATTATTAAATTTATCATTCTGTTCTATTTCTTCTTCTTCTTCTGAAGTAGAAGAATCTTCACTAGAATTTTCATCTAATCCTACTACATTTGGATCATATTTAGCTTTTTTCTTCACATCAGCACTTTGCATTTTTAATAGTCTTAAACGTTTCTTAGCGCCTATGCTTACAAAAGGAAAAATAAAAGAAAATATTATGTTTATGTAATAAACTATTAATGAATGGTTAATTCAATAACAAATATAAAAAGTCATTTTATTATAATGAATTTTATTTGTAATATTTAGTTTACTCTAAAACAAAAAGTATTAAATAAATAATGAACTTAATTAGATAAGTATGCACAATACTTGCAATACATACCTGCTATGCTGTTAAACATTTTATTGTTATCATTTGATTTAATTGACTCCGTGTACTGTGTTTGTGATATCAATGGAATATCATTATAATCAGAAATTTTTCTTAACCCAATAGTTTGCATAGCCGATATGGCTGTCATCTGTTTTACTTCATCAGCAGACACTTGGACTTGCGATAATGACTGTAGCAAAGCTGCTCTCTATAAAAATAATGAGAAATGTTGTAGGATCCCCGAACGAAAAAATTCCTTTCACTATATATTGTGTATTAAATAACAAATACAATGAAATAAATTATCTATTTTAAGTGATTACAAAAAAACCTCAATAGCAAAAATCAAACATCACGCAGTGTTCACGGGTAGGTCACTGACCGTGCCGTAAAGACCATTTTACACAGCTTGTAGAGACATATAAATACAGTAGTTTGGGTGCAAATAAGAAGTATTATTTCTGTGAATAGTGCATTCAAAGAGAAGTGCGATTAATTGCAAGCATTCAAGTGTTTGCATAGCGATTTTTTGTAAATGAGTTTCTGAAAATACGTTTCCTGTTTTTCAACATGTTTCCTTTCATCTAATCTCAATCATCGAACCCTTAATAGGGTCATTACATAACAATACACTTAAATCAGGTACTCATTGCCTTTCTAACTTATGCTAAGCATTCATTAATTGTATTAATTAGCAATGATAAAAACAATTATATTTATTTAATAACTTATAAATCTTTTATTGCTATATTTTTAATAATATATCTGACAATATTTGACTAAAAAATATTATGTACTTTAAAATTTTTACATTAATTAAATCATCAATCAATCATAATAAATTATGTCTTAAAACATACTCAATAATTACTAAATCACATACACCTGAGCATCTTTATCTAATGGGTGTTGTGGTGTGCCAATTCTTTTTCATTTTTAAATCTTTTAATAACTTAATTCACAACTTGCATTGATGGCTACTTTTACACATGCAATCATATAAAAAAATGGTTGCATGTATAAAAGTGTTGTTTTATAAATAATTCAATAAGATCTGTAATCAATATACAAATACAATAGAATACCTGTTTACGTCTGACCAAAAAGAGAGTGTGGCAATGTGAGGAGTAGAAACCTACATTTTTTAAGTAATTTAAATATATATGCTTATGAAATTAGTTACAGTTTTGCTTAAAAATAAATGAACACAACTGTTTAAAAAAAATATGGGCATTAAATTTCAATTAATACTACTTAGGGTTATTTATGATAGACAACCCAGTAGAAATATTTTCATCTATTGACAAATATCTATGAAAACTAATTTTTTTATTGAATTACAGATAAAATAAATATTTATATCTAGTTCCATAAAGGCAGAATTTTGGAATTGGTAGAACTTACGTTTTCTTTTTTCTTCTTCTTTTCCACAATCTTTTCTAACCTTTTCCGTTGAGCTTTAGATAAAAATCTGGTCTTCTCTTTCTTTTCAACTTGAACTTTGGTGTTTCTTTTCTTAGATGGAAGAGCCAATAGATCATTTGATCCATATTCAGTTTTTCCAAATTCTAATTTTATCTGAAACAAAATCAACAGACAAATTTGAAATTAAATAAATAAACGAATATTCTTAGGTTAATAAATTTTCTAAAAATCAATAACTGTTTACCTGATTCGTTTCAGTATTGTCAATAGTAGTTTTTACTACTTGTCGAGCCTTTGCGTTATAGCGCCTTTTACCCCCCATTATAATGCACGTTCTATTAAATCTCAACAGTTGCTTAGTATGATTTTGATAGAAATTCCCAATATTTAACTAATAAAATTCCCTAACATTAACCCCACGTGAAAATGTTTTGATTGCATAGGACGTCAAAATTAATATCAATCAACAGCTGTCAGTCAAATAATGTATACTAAGACCATATGAGTTGTTAATTAATGTTTTTTAAATCCAATAATGTACAAAATTATGTTCTATAGATATTTCCAAATGATATATATTGAATTACAACGAATTTTTATCAATTTAACAATTTATGTGTTTTAGTATTTTATTCCCCACTACATAAATAAAAAAACCAAAGAAATATTCAATAATTCATTGTATTCCATTTATTAACTGAAATTATTGACATCATTTTTCATTAAATAATATCAAAATTAAAACAATTCAAGCCGAATCTTTTTAGTACTTAGTAGGTTGATACTTTCATATTCATACATATAAATAGGCAATTCAATATTTATCACACTGTTCCAAAATCAACTTCTCAAGTTAAAATGGTCGACATCATACGTATTAAAATAAGGTTTATAATTATAACAATACATAACAGCTATTAATGTGATTTTTTGAAGAATAAAGGACTAAACTTTTTTTTTAATATACCAATTAACATATTTCAGAAACGTTGTTACAAGATTTGAAAATCGGAACGTAGCTAACCATGACTAATATGCATATGTAGGGATCTGTCAATTTGACGACTTGATGTCATAGAGAAGTAAATGTTATTTGTATTTTTGATGATTATAGATTATAATATAAAATGTTTAATATTCTACAAAATATGTGTCGTATGTATATGTAAAGCAGCTCAAAGTAATTATGGCTTCTAAGAAACTAGAAGAGATATGTCGTCAAGATGTTTTTATTCAGAAACCTTTTGAATCGAGGTTGTTTTGGAACGAATCAGTACAATGTGTACTGACTGATAAGGGTTTATGTGTTTTTACTTATTCAATAAATCTAAACTCTGTAAATAAAAATATTGACACTGTTGCTACCTACGTGCTTTGTCCTAGAACAAGCCCGGCTGAAATTGTAATACCCAGTGGATTTATGAAAAAACAGATGAGTAATTTGCATTTTTGTCAATTTATGGTAAACCCTACGCTTTGGCCCCATAACGCAAATTTTGTTCAAGATTTTGCGACTATCACTTCGTGCAAATGGTCGCCGCGTGATTTGATTCATAATAATGGGTATGCAATATCTGTACTCAATAATCTAGGTTCTGTAAATATCTTTATACAATCAAGATATGGTTGGACTAATATTTTAGATTTATCGAAAATGATCGTGAATGAATTTACGTCTTCAGAGACTTATGTGAAAGCGAACGACTTTGAAACAATAAAAAAACATTGTGAGATTGTTGAAACATCTGCTGTATGTTGGCAACCAGAATTAATGTTTATGGATTCATGCTTGTTTGTTACTTCTCAAAAAAATGGAGACTTGCTTTTTTGGCAGATTAAATCAGAAAACTTTAAACAATTAAATGCACAATGCATTAGCAATATTCAAAGTAACATTGGTGTAATAAACAATTTGATGTGGATATCAAAAGATAAAAATGAGTTTATGTTAATGTGTTGTATAGTATCTGGGGATGTTTATAACATCTTCTTTAAAATTGAAAATGACAAAGTGGTGATGACCAAATGTATTACTCTGTGGAGTCATCAGGACAAAATGATTGTCAAATACATTGAGTATACTAAAATAAATGAACAAACAGTCATTCTGTACACAAAACATAGGCATTTAATAATACAATTAATTGATACTCACGGAAGTATTGTATCTCAGTATGTTGATAATGTTAATGACTACAAAATTACCACGTTATTACAAAATTGTGGGCACTTTTACATCAGTACAATAAATTGCAGAATATATGAAATAATGATTTCTGTAAATGATTCCTGCTTAAACGTAAGTTTATCAGAATTTATTATTAAGAATTCATATTCCAATTACTATTTGTATAGCTTTTGCCTATCCCCAAACAATCTTTTATGGACTTTGAATATGAATTACAAAGAAATCAGAATCAGAAAGATACCACCAAAAATTGATTTGATGTATTTGGCCATTGACGACAGTGGTACTGAACTATCTTTACTTTTAAATAATCCTTCCCATAGGTTAACAAATATGTATGATTGTATAGAACTCATCAGATGTAAAGTTATAAAAAATAAATTAATGCCCAGAATTGACTATGATCAACTGTATTCAGAATCACAAGAAGATATTTACAAGCTAAAATTATATCTGTCATTAACAATTATCTATAACACATTAATGAAAATTACTCATCATTCTTCACTTAAACTACCTGAAACATCTGTTGAAAAACTCAAAGAAATGATACTATTGAGACATGCTGTTAATTTAGTTAGAAATATAAATCAAATATATAAATCTTGTAGTGGACAGTTAAATGACACCCAAAATAATGTATTTATTGGGTGTTTTCATTTTTTAAATTATTATTGTGAAAAATATAAAGAAAATATCAACCAGTACATCGATCCAGATACTAAGACGGGTGTTCAAATGATGAAAAATAAATGTATATGCTGTGAAGAAGAATTGGTAGGCTTCACTTGTAAAGAAAGTCATGTTAATCCATTCTGTTCATTAACTTTTACACCGATCAATTCTGATGAATATCTTGTTTGTAAAGCATGTGGAGCTGTGTGTAGAAGTGATCTTTATGCAGAAAAGCCAATGTGTATATTTTGTGATTTATACATGGATGATTATTTTTTACTGAAATGACAATAAAAAAATATTTTGGTTTTCAATGCATTTTCACTGTTTTTGGGGCAATGTCATTGATATATTGTATATTTTTGATGTATAAGCTCACGCTTCTGTCTTAAAAGAGTGGGTAGACACCATAAGTATTTACTTGATATGACCATTCTATATTCCACTCTCTTAGAACATGACTTCCATAAATCTTTTCTAAATGAACACTACCAAAATATATTAGAATGAACTATTACCCATATTTTATATAATTTCAGTTGTGATTAGTAACATTTGTCAGAATTATCCATAGTGATAATTATTTTTGGACATTTTGATTTCAATACTTGTCTATACTCTAACAGAATAATTATTTTGTTTTTTAAACTGCAAAATCACAGCCATATATGGAGAGAAGTAAAAGTGACAAGAAAAAACAATAACTTTTAATTTTTTTTTTTATCTCATTTGCCTGTTTGTCTGCGCACATCTCTGAAATTACTGAATGGTTTTAATGAGGTTTTCACTGGTAGATAAAGCTTAGTTTGGAGCAGAAAAAGTTTTATTTCATTGAAACTGGTTGTAAGAAAAAAAAGTTATCCTCAAAGTGGGGTAGTGGGAATGTATGAACATCCCCACAGAGGTAAAAAAGAAGTATAAAAATTCTTTCCCAGATTGAAAGTTAAATTACCCTCGTGTAATATAGCCTATATTTTATTTTGATATTAACATTTGCCCTGGCTTCATACAAATTGCAACGGTGAGCAATATTTGGAATTAAGAGCAGGACGGGCAGCCGAATCGATTGAGAATGCTACCGAGGTTAAAACCGAGTATCAGATCATGATTAGAATCAAGAGCGTGACTGGGTTCGATTAAGAACATGCCAGAACTAGAATAAAAACCGAGAATAAGATTGGGATTAACAGCAAAATCTTTCCATATAAAAGGTGGAAAAACACATCTTACGTCCAATGTGGCGAAGTCGTAGGCGGAAATCCAGTATATTTATATTACCTGAAAACTTTTTACATATACAGTGGAATCACAATAACTGGAACCTCGTTAAGTCGAAATCCTCAGTAAGTCGAAAAAAATTGCCATTCCCTTCCGATGAACCCCTAAATATGCGGTATCTCGAATTATTTCGACTTTTTAACTCGAACCAAAAATTATTTCCCTACGTAGTATTGATAATACATATTTATACTCTATAACTCGAATTTCAAAATGGAGACTCCGTAAGTCGTAGTTGGTAAAATATAATGACGTTTTACTTGGAATTCCCCGAAATAATAGCAATAAATTCCAAAATGAATGTTCGGGTTAGGGGCTTCTTATCTATTGTTTTTATTTTCTACACGTGCAATGAATGAATACATTCATGAAATTTTCTAAGTAACACAGCTGTGAACGTTATGTTTGTTCCTTGTCGACACAGTCATATGTATCTCGAAGTTCTTGTTAAGTCGAAAACTCGTTAACTCGAATTTTCTTGCATTTCCCTTGACATTCGAGCTATTAAGAATCCACGGTAAATCTTACATACTAACTATCCCGGCAGACGTTGTTCGACACTTTCTTGTAGCTGACTTACCCGTATAGTTAATGCCCGCAGCTGTGCCAACACGGATGTGAAATTAATTTATTTTTCTTTTCTATCGATCAATGTCAATTTCATTTCTGATTCCGAATCCAGTCACACTTTCGATTCTGATCATGGTCCTGTTCTTGATTCTGCTCTCCATCCCGCTTTTAATTCCGATTTTGCTACCAATCACGATTCCGATTTGAACGAAGTCGGAGGTTAGTATCATAATGAAATATAGCCAATATTACTGGAGAATAGTGTAGCTTTCTATGAGTAAATCAATTTCTAAAATCGGTGCAAGGGTTTGGTTCAATAATACAAATACATGGTCAAAGTTGCCGACAAATCTTATTAGATATTATAATAAATTTAACATGAAACATTCCAGTCGCTCTTTAAGTTTTGATCCTGTCTCCACATTCGTTTTCGACTCCAGTCCCATTCTCTAAAATCAGTCCCTGTCCCACTTTCAATCTGATTCTGGTCCTTTTTTCGATTCTGCTTCTAATCCAAGCTTTCAATTCCGATTTTGCTACCAGTCCCAGCTCCGATTTGAAGAAATGGGAGCAATACTTCAGTAATTCAGCAATTAGAATATCAGAATAAAATATTACCTATATTACTCAAGAATAGAGAAGCTTTCTATGAGTTAAAGAATTATTGCAATCTTCTTAGAAATATAAACTCATGGATAAAGTCGAGGGTAAATGTTAGCAGCCTAATTTGCTCAAGAATAGTACAAATATCTATCAGTGAAAGAATTCGGTTCATTGGTTTGGTTTAACAGTACAAATATATGGATGAAATCGAGGAAAAACGCTAGTTTTTTTAAAAAAAACCTTCCACGGTATACACTCATTTTACCAAAGTTTCACCATAATCACATCAATGGATTAGGTTAGAGGATAGAGACAAATATACTTACGTAGAGTATATGTAGAGTACAAACATAAGTGCTTATACTGATTTTTATTTATATAGATAGCTTTAGCCCGATGAACGTAGAACGATTTCCTATGTACATCTTTTGTATCGATTGATGACGCCGTGACCATCATGATTCCAATCCCGTTTCTAATTCTTAATTTTGTTTCGATTTAACACCGATTCCGGTTTCACTTTTGATTCGATTCCAATAAATTATGCTATTTTTGAGGGTTTTTTTCACACAGGAATTCAAAAAAATATCGTTACAAAAAGTACCCTAAATGTAGCCCCGTAAACTCATCTACTTTCCCATGACAGCCGCATCGTGATCTGTTCATGATCTGTTCAGCCGTTTCAAAGATACCTTGAACAAACCGACAGACAGATAGATACAAATGGTTATTACTTTTATACAGACCTTATCCTGATAATAATGAAAACAACAAAAAAATTTATGCAATTTAATGCAGTCGTTCAGAAGTGCTGCGCTTTCATACATTTTGAGGATTCATTTTTATTTATATAAATAAAATAATAGATCATTACAACACTTGAAAACAATCATCAAATTGACATCTATTGGCTCATCACCCATTTATACAACTAAACTACTTCATCTATGCGTTAATGTATGTGCGTTAAGTTCTGAATACCACATTCAAGTTATTCTAATCCCATTTATTATTTTAAATTACGACTTATTATCAAACTCTCTCGAAAATTAACCATAAATCTCCCTTCACACTTTTTGGCACCGGTTATTCATACAAACCGGTTATTGATATAGTGTTATTACCATCGAAATAGAAAAGCATAGATCTATAACGTCGAACAAATTTACGTTCATTCATGGCACATAAACACCCACAAATGTAAATGAGGATATACGACATATTTTTAAACAAACTAAATCTCTTACAAAGGACCTTATCATTATTCGTTTTAGATGTGATTTCGAATGACCCTGCTATTTCTTAACCGAATAGAAAGAACAAGAACACAAGGTGAACATCTGTATGGTGGCGAAACTAACATCGTATGCCACACCTACTACGAAGCCAATTTCGTTTAGTTATTTGTTTATGTACGAATACTTCTATGCTTTTCTATTTCGATGGTATTTGCTTTTTAGGGGCCATTTTTTAATAACGTAAGGCCAATTTTGGCCATTTTTAACCCCCCCTTTCCCTTGGTAAGAACACATAAGATTTCTCAGACTCCCTCACCCCTTTCTTACGTAAGATTTTATTTCGTTTTAGAAAAGGATCGATTGCATTTAAACTCATGATTGACGTAAATCAAGATTTTTATTTTTTAAAACGTAATTGTGGTTATACAATATACTCCCGAGGAGAGAACTAATTGTTTGAGCGTCATGCGAAAAGTGGCTTGTGAGCGAAGAAACCAGTGCAACGCAAAAACTTTAATTTGTAATACACAACTCAGCATTAAAATCTGTGAATGAACAATAAATCACCCCTACTTTTCCATTCTTAGGGTAGGATTTTATTTTCCAAATTTATATGGGACCAACTTCGGGTCTTTCCAGTAAAAAAAGAATGACAAAATCGGACTACTCTGTTGAAAGTTATATGTGGTCATACACAAAAATATATATATACGTCGACTTGAGAACCTCCTCCATGTTTTTTCGTCATTAAAAAAATACTTTCAGATTATTTGAAACGTTGACAAAATTCATTTCAAAGGCCTTTAAAATATTGGTATATCTGTCTGTCCATTTATTAACAAACTCCATAAACACGACTAGACAGAATTTTATATTTGGTGTGGTGATTCTTTATATCTAACGTAACATATATCTATAATAGTTTTTATCCCGTTTCGCTTCTATTTTATTTATTATGTATATTTTGAAAAGAACCAAAATTTAGATCGAGACTAGAAACTGAATTAAAAGCGGAATCAGGGTTGGAATTGGAAGCAGAAACAAGATCGGGGTCATGGTTGACAGCCCTTAACATTCGATATGGCCACAAGAGTTTACGAGATATGAGCCTTCATCCTCCACAACGTACTGTTTTGGGCTACCTGTAGCCAATGTGGTCTGCGACCCTGATCAGATCGTTCGTCCATCTAGTGAGCGACCATCCCACACTGCGACGTAGAGTTCGTAGTCGCCACTAAAGAACTTTTCTTCCCCAGAATTTATCGGTTCTATGAGTGATGTGGGCTACCCATTGGTAATTGAACTTATTGATTCTATTAATCCTTGCGTTGCATCAGTTATCCCGGTTCTGCAAATTTTCTCGGTGCGAAGTTTATTTCGTAAAAAAATCGTAAACACAACTCGAATTACATTACGATTTTTGGTACACTGTCTTATATAAATTAAAAAGATTTAACACAAAAGTTATATTCCGCTTTTATTTTTATTTTTAGCTTTATTCTAGGTCATTAATAAAAGCGTGAATTCGTATAGTCTTTTCGCAAACCGCTCATCCGTTACACCTCCTTCAATACACCTTTATTGCTTGGTTTCCTATACTTGTTAATTACTCACAGTATAACTCCACAAACACATCGTGCTTCTAAATATCTTAAGCAACTCAATACTGCATACGTCTAATCCTTCTCGAACAATCTAGAGCCTAAATACACTACAGCATGGTCAATAGTACTGCCCTGCATTTTATGGACTTTAAACAGCCACAACAAAATTATCATTAACATCCTTATCTCGGACGTTCAGTGATTATTTGCAAAATCGACAATTGTGTTCGACAGCCAACTATGATATCATCAAATTAACTGAATGACAAATCTCACTGTTTTGATAGGCAGCATATCTGCATCATCATGAAGAATTGAAACGCAAATTTGTCGACAAAGTTTCTGTTCCGATAGTCAAATATTATATTTTAAAATCAATAGAACCCAATAGATTTCTGTCAACGTCATGGATTTAGTAGGTACAGTGCCCCTGGAGCACTAGTATTAGAGAATCGAAGATTGAAATCATCATACCATTAGGTATATTGCCATTGAAAATAAATTTATTTGCAAAGTTTGAAGTGAATTGCCCTTAAAAAATCTGTTGCAAGATTTGAAACGAAGTGAAGCTAAAGAATAGCTTTTAATTTTGCCTACGCCTATGGATAAATGTGGCCGAAGATCGGGTAAATTATGAATTTCCTGAATCGTAAATGAAATGATTATCGTCACCGAGCCGAAACCACTTAATAAAATGGACGCATCCATGTTAATCATATTTTAGAAAAAAAAATTGTAATGTATGCTGGGACACATAGTAGAAGTGAAACTTCAACGGACAAATGGTAAAATGAATCGCAACAAAATTCTTTTTAACTTAAAGTTTTATGGGCAGATTATTAATGTACTTGTCCAATTTGAAAACTTGCCCGTAAAACTTCAAGTTACAAAAAAATTGTTGCGTTTCGTTTTGCCACTTGTCCGTTGCGATTTATTTTCCCAGTTGTCCGTTGCCATTCATTTTTCCACTTATCCGTTGCTGTTCGTTTTTCCACTTATCCGTTGCCATTTGTTTTTCCACTTATCCGTTTTTTTCCACTTGTCCATTACGATTTGTTTTTCCAGTTGTCCGTTGCCATTCGTTTTTCCACTTATCCGTTGCTGTTCGTTTTTCCACTTATCCGTTGCCATTTGTTTTTCCACTTATCCGTTGCCATTCGTTTTTCCACTTATCCGTTGCTGTTCGTTTTTCCACTTTTCCATTGCCATTTGTTTTTCCACTTATCCGTTGCCATTCGTTTTTCCACTTATCCGTTGCCATTTGTTTTTCCACTTGTCCGTTGCCATTCGTTTTTCCACTTATCCGTTGCATTCGTTTTCCATTAATTCCATTCCATTCCATTCCACCATTCCATTTCCACTTATCCGTTGCATTCCGTTCCATTCCATTGCATTCCGTTGTTCCATTCCATTCCACTCCATTTATTTGTTTTCCGTTTTCCATTATCCGTTGCCATTCGTTTTTCCACTTATCCGTTGCGATTCGTTTTGCCATTTGTCCGTTGCAATTTGTTTTTCTACTTATCCGTTGCTATTCGTTTTTCCACTTAAAGTTTCACTTCTACTACTGCAAATTATGATTTGGTTAGGTTAAGTATATTTTAATGAATGTATTTGTTATTCAAACATATTTCATTTTATCAAGCAAAAAAACTGAATTCAATCCGGGACCAAAAAAAATTCATAGTCTACTCTAAAATTATATGCATACAAAGGAACATTAACAAATGCACATTTTTCGTCATCAATCTTCATTCGGCTCATCTGCGTTATAATCAATGAAAGATACAATCGACTTATGGTAACTAAAATATTTTAAAAAATTAAAACTTGAGATTCCAGTCTATTTTTATTAATACGTTTTTTACACATACCGCAAGTAGAGACAATGATGCCCAACCACGTGAGGAGCGGAGATAAGAAAACAATAGCTGAGCACACGCCGCCGGAACTGTAGCGGAGACACAGTCCTGGATTTGTCAATAGGCCGTGTAGGCCGCGGCCTAGGGGCGGCAGATTTCAGAAAATTATTATTTTAGAAAGGTATATGGGGCGGCGGAAATAAAGTGGCCTATACTTATAAAAGATATAAATCCACCACTGCGGAGACATATTACATGTACAGCATCTGCTCAGCTGTCCCTCCTTCCCCCCCTATCCCTCCCTCACCACGCGGCTATGCATTATATCCTTTTAATACAGCCGTTACCCTCTCTCCGCCACCGCCAGCCTTTCTGTCCCTCCACCGCTGCCACCTCTAACCACGCGATATATCGTCTACCCCCTCCACGAGGCCTTAACGCTTTTCGTGACAGAAAAAAATCCTAATACCCCCCGGCTATATACAAGTTTCACTTCAAAAAACTACAAAAGTTTCAAGAAAGTAGAGATGCGTTGTAATTTACAAATTAATGGTCGGACAATTTTAGAAACAACATACAAAATATGTTACGGACGACGACATCACGCTATGAATACTTTAAGTCGTATTTACATAACATTGGTTATAATATATAAATTTGTATAGCTATATATAAAACGTTATTGTACGTAAAATAATGTAAATATAGTAGGTACACATGTTAATTATAGGCGACCGTGTTCGTAAAGTGCATTATTATTGTAATTTCGTAATTGTATTAATTAAAGTTCGACTTGTTTCTATATGAAAGATGTAATATAACATAAGGAATCGGATAGACAATAAATAATTGTTTTTCATGTATTTCATTTTCCCTAAAATGTTGAATGAACATATTTGTTTCATTACACGTCCTGTAGACTGTCAGCATGTCCTATGGACATACTCGATAGATATATCCGGGCCATTTGGTAACTGCCAGAATCGTATGGCTTTATGACCCAAAATTATAAAAGTTAGGCATTTAGGGCATACAGCCAGCTCGCTACTACACACGGAGACGATATGAAGGACGAAGATCTATAAAATAATAATGAAAAAATGGGATAACAACAGGTTACGGTGTCCACACGCAACCTGTTTAATTGCTCTACTCGTATATTAAAATAGAAACACGGAAACGGTCTAGAATTTGTAGCATTTATGATTAATTGTGTTTTTATGTAAATATTGTGTTTTAATATTTAATAATTTTAATAATCAACAATAAGGCGGATCTCCTGCGGGGGGCGCTGGTTGGCCGCACGGTAGAGAGGGTAATGCACTCCCGTCTATATAAGTACGTCCGGCTTTTGTCATTATCCCAGTTCAGTCAGATCACTCGCTCCAAATGGACGGCCCCACGCGCTCACTCCCAACGCTCTCTGCCTTTGTTATTGCTCACTATTGTGTTTTCTGTAGATCGCCGCCACCGCAGTGCCCCGCGACCCACCCGGCTCTGACGATTGAGAGTCCGCTGCGCCGCTGACCGCCACGCTTTACACCACTGTTAACCTTTTTATTTCGGCTTTTATATTCGTAGAGTTTTTGGAAGTTTAAAAAATTTCACAAACGAAATGAATTTATTTAAATTTCTTTAAGATCAAATCACTAGCTACCTAACGGTGTCAACAAAGTAGTTTGCAATGAGCCCCGGGTGCTGGCCTTTCTCTTTTAAGGAATGATAAACCCGGACGGATCTGTTACTACCGGTTTTGAAGGGTGTTCCCAGTCAACAATAGGTGCCGCTCGCTAACCCTCCAATAATATTCCCAAATCCATTATCTGTCCTGCTTTTGCTTGTCCTATTGCAGGCCTAGGTCGGAATCGTAACAGTTAAGGCCACTAGGCTAAAACCCGCACCCCTGTAATTGAAATTAAGAACATCCAACTTAAAACGACTTACAAAACGACACAATATCGTGCTAGTCAACGCACGAAAAGGCCTTTGGGCGAACAATAGACAATAACTAAGCACCTGCGCTTGTGGCCGTCGGTTGTCAGTCAAACGGTCAAGCACAATCATTTCATCCAATAATTTTACTTATTAATATTACCTTAATAAAATAAACATTTTATGACTAATATTATATTAGCATTAAAACCGAACATGAATAAGGACACCTCCCGCCCTACAAGGGCGGGGGAGCCGACAAAGAACTTATGGAGACTCTGTCCATGGACCAAATTAAGTCCCTTTTTAATCAGTTCCTATCGTAGAAGGGTATCTTAGTATCCATTAACATAATCGATGAGTTTGTCACTGCTGCTACGCCAGCGTTGAGTCGCTCGATCTCACTCTCGTCGTCTATTGTCAGCGGCAAGCACTCCGCTAACTACCGTTCCTCCGACGCCTCCACGGATCAGTCGGACGATACAGTTCGGGGCTCGGATAGCAAACAGGACGACCTCTTCACTACCGTCGTCAACAAAAAGAGAAATAGGACGTCCCTGCTGCGACGACAACGGCAACGCGCCGATAATAGTGCAAGTATGTACATCGACACCCACCCGGCCGCGCCAACTACTCTCACCGACTCACCTGCGTCCCCCAACACTTCCTTCACCCCGTAACTCGCGCTACGATCACCGTCGCCAAACAGACGATAACTGGAGTTGATGCTGCCAAAACATCCGGTGCCAAACCGACCCCCAAGGCCAAATCCCCACCATCCATTTATCTTCGTAATAAAGAGAAATGGAATGCAGTATCCGCTGATTGCAATAGACTGCACATCAACTACACCAGTGCGCGCAATACGCTACAAGGTATAAAGATATCAATGGACTCTATATCAGACTTCAAGAACCTCAGTAGCCTTCTAACAAAGAACAATTTCCACTTTCACGCATACGCGCTCGAAGAAGAGCTCAAAATCAAGACGGTGTTGAGAAAGTTCTAGAGATCCCGACAGACTGCATAAAGTTAAGTCTAGAAAATCAAAACTACCTCGTCTTTGCCGTACACAGGATTCACCGTCGAGACGGCACAGCTAACGTACGTCACAGACCAGAAATACTCAATCTCGCGGTATTAAAAGGTCTGGTACTAAATTTGAACTCAATCGAGACACTTCACTGCCTCGGCTCAAACCACCTACCCGTACTGCTTAAATTAGGCTCATTCACCGGTGAAGAACAGCCTGTGAAAATCAAAACTATCATAGAATGAAAGCGACCGTCGACCACGCTTGAGGAAGTCGACACCCCTAATCTCAACGGTTATTCCGTTATTCCGGATGACATAGTATCCAACAAGGACATCGACACAGCCATAGGAGCTCTTACCGAACACATGAGAACAGTAGTCAATCAATGCCAAAGGAAGGTTTCTGCAAACTCAGATCGCCAGGGTCTGTCCACGGACGTTCGCAAACTGATAAGAGCAAAAAATGCAGCCCTGCGCCGCGTGAGCTCCTACCCTACACCCGAGTATAGTACGCGAGTGTAAGTCCTCCAACGCGAAGTGAAGGCTCGCGTAAAGGAGGTCAAAAAACGATAATTGAAACACACTAATGGAAGAAATCACTCCCAACCACAAAGCCCCCTCGGCTGGGTATATCGCTAACAGTATCGAACTACTATGTTGGCTGAATCTTGCGCCCCCCAATATCAAACACGTAAACCGTGTCAAAAACAAAGTCTTCCGTAAGTCCTTGTTACCTCCCAAAGAGGGATTTTCTTTCTGGTCGCAATTTTCAATGCTTGCATTAAAAATCGTCACTTTCGCGAGGCGTGGAAAGAAGCCGTTATTGTTAGCATCCCGAAACCGCGGAAAAACCTCGCGACCTCCTAACTAGCTATAGGCCGATCAGCCTGCTGAGCGGTTTAAGCAAACTATTGAGAAAGTTCTTAAAACACAACCCAGTATTCACCTATTAGGAAATGGTCTGATCATCAACGAACAGTTCGGATTCAGACCAAATCACTCCTGCCCCCAACAAGCCGTTCGACTAGTCGAACACATCTCGGGAGGGCTTTAAACGCAAACGTAAAACCATAGCGGTCTTCTTCGATGTCGCAAAGGCATTCGACAAAGATTGACACGCAGGCCTAATTTACAAACTTCACCAATTACAAGTCTCAGATCGTCTCGTCTTCATCATTCATCAATACCTAACGAACAGTCAGTTCTCCTTCCGGCATAAGAATAGCACTTCTGCCAAAAGACTGATTAAAGTCCGAGTTCCTCAAAGCATCACACTTTACCCGCTGCTGTACTCCGTGTACAAAAATGGCATCTTGCATTCGCAAACAGGCGTTCAACTCTCTCTCTCTTCGCCAACGACACCGCTCTATACTTGCGCTGTAGCAATTTTCGTCAAATTACTCCTTGTCTACAGAAGGCCATCGACGAGCTAACGCGTTGGATTCAAACTTGGAGAATCGAGGTAAACCCCGAAAAATCGGCAGCTATCTTCTTCAATTATAATAAAATCAAACCTGCCGCTCTTACAACGACAATAGAAAATCTCCTAGGTACCCCTCGATCAGTAAGGTCTAAATAGGCCGCCCTCGACCAGCGTCCCCAAGTGTCCCGATTTTAATGGGACGTCCCACAAAAGAGCTGACTTTTTAAATGTCCTGTCAGGACAAGTATATGTCCCGCTTTATGATACTTTCCATTGACAAAGAACCATCACAGATTAATATTTCACAGAATATACATTTTTCTCATTCATTTCATTTTCTTAGCTTTGTATTTGTTGTTATCCCGCGTCAAAATGCTTTGCCCCGAAATTTTTATTCAATTTAAGTACGTTTCCCGAATTTCTGAAAAAAATACCTGGCAACATTGCCCCCCACTCCTCCGGTCGGTCTCCTGCTGGGTAGTTCATATGAACCTGACCAGTGTCGGTGTCCGGTGACTTCCTATGCTGAGACGATTCCCTTAAGGAATCGTCCATGGGGCAAGTCACCCGCCATCAGCATTCCTGTGTGCTGTCCGGCCGCCATTCCTTCAATTGGACTTTTTTTGTGGGTTTCAACTCCATACTACCCGCACGCACGGGCATGCGGGCGTGCGGGCGTATATTATGCATTTTTTACCTCTTCCTCGTCGTAAGACGAAAAAAAAAACAATATTTTAAAAGTAATTACTACATTTCAAAATGGAACTCTTTGGCTGTAAAATATAGTTTGTCTCATCTAACTGTCATTTGTTTTTATATTGTGACGTTATTTTAATAATTGAGTGTCTACATTACTATGGATTTAAGTGGTGAAAATTTTCGTAGTATAATTTTCTACGATTTTAAGTGCAATTTGACGGCTCAGCAGAGCCTCACTAGTTTTTGGCCTGCTTTAGGTGATGAAGGACGATACGAGACGACTATTTATAACTGGTTTTAAGAATTCGAGCGCAGTCGCATCAATCTCAGTGACGAATTTCGCGATGGTCGCCCGTCCACCGCTGTGTACAACAAAAACATCGATGTTGTGCGACGTATTATCGAAACAGACAGGCATGTGACCGATCATGAGATTAGGGCATCCTTAGGCATAGGCATGTGTTAAATGCAATCAATCCTACATAAACATTTAGGTATGAAAAAACTGTCCCAGATAATTTAACTGAGACTCAAAGAACTTTGAGCCTCAGTTAAAATATGGCATTGCACTTGGTGCAATGCCATGCTTACCAGATTCAAGGAAGGGGCGTCAAATTTGGTATGGGATATAGTAATAGGTGACGAAACACGGATTTATTACTACAATCCCAAAACAAAGCAGCAATCAACCAGATGGGTCTATCGTGATGAGCCAAAACCAACCAAAATACCTGTGAGCGGTTGAGTACTTCTTTTCAGTAATCGTAATCGTAATTTTTGAAGGAGAAAAACGTAGAATTTATGAGCAATCCTGCGTACAGTCCCGACCTGGCACATTGTGACTTTTTTTGTTCGCAATAATTAAGAACCAATTACACGATCAACGATTTTCATCGCCAGAAGAGGTTTACGAAGAGTATGAAAAACATATTTCTGAGGTGAATAGGGAGAAGTGGTATAAATATTTTCAAAATTTGTTTATTCGTATGATAAAATGAATTTACGCTAACGGAGAATATTTTGGGAAATAATAATTTCATTTTTGACCATTCGTAGTAAGTATTATTTACTTATTCATTCCAGAAATTCTCAGTGCATCGTACCTATAGATATACAACTATCTCATTCTATCGCTTTGTATCGTTGTGTACACGTTGTTCTATTTCGCTCCACTCCCGTGGCACCACCATGTTTCTTCTTCCTACGTCATATCTATCGTCCCTTTCGTGTAACAAAATGTACTTAAACGTGACAAGATCCTGAAATTTCATTCTCAATTTTCATAAAATTAGCGATTATCGAGTCGCAGCCTAAGAAGTTTCACTTTAAAATTTTTTTTGCATATATTGTTAATATTAGCATGTCGGTGACGCGAACTTATAAGAAGTTACTGAAATAAAAATCTCCCAATGTGCGCATAAAAAAATTTTCACGTATATTGCTTTAGCGTGTTCATGACTAGCATGTCGGTGCCGCGAGCTCATAAGATTTTACCTATCCAAAAATCGTCTAACGTTCCTATATCATGCGTCCTCATTTCACTTAACTTTATTTTAGTACTGAAGATGTAAACAAGAGATATATCTATTCTATTGAAATTAATCTTGAAACACGAAGAAGCTAAATTCTGTTATAATTAGCCTCAAAAATTCTAAGAAAGCTTCGATAGTCTTTATGCCAAATGTTTTTAAGGACTTCATTCATTTTGAGATCCATCGTTGTGACGAGGTCGTGGACAGGAAGACTAGGATATATTCTTGAGTTATCAAAAATAATATTCGTAATAGCTCGGTCATCGTGATTCGTCCCTCTCGCAGACCAATAGCAATACCACAGCACAGCAAATGAAGTCATCTAAAATACGAACATTGTACCCGATTACGTGGCAACGACTAAAATGAATACACACTGTGATAACACAACCGGATAGAAAATGTTCACATTTCGTATCTATGAAACACATTCACTCGGTGACTACTTGATTTATCGTTATCAAAAAAAGATTATACACGTATAAAAGACCTGTTCGTATGCAATTAGGCTAGTTGAAAGTTGGTGTTGACTGTGATTTGTAGCCAAAGAAAAAAAAAATATAGAAAATGTCGTTCTCCGGAAAGCAATGGAAGAAAGCTAAAGCCGACAATATGATTGAATTTTTGGACGCTTTAAGTAAGTACATCTTGTTGTTTAATGCAATATTGTATTAAACGTATAACTTTATATTAGTTTTATAGTTTTAATTTGTTATTAGTTCTTTTTTTATAGGTGCATTAAAAAAAATGGTTTCATAAATCCACGCACAAAATAAATGGGAAATAAATATATTTCACTCTTGCATTGCCTTTGTTTATGACCGTCGAATTGCATTTTAGCGATGTTAATTGATTTTTTTTTTTTTTCCAAACAGAACTGAGCGAAAAAGTCAGATCTCTACTCAAACAAACCGATTCGCTGACTTCCTTCACGAAGAACGCAGACGGCACATGGACCTATAAAGTGGAAGTTGGAGGCAATGTGCTGTTAGAGGAGACTTTCGGTATTGGAAAGGAATACGACTATACCAGACCGGACGGTGTGGTCACCAAGAACACTTTCACTCTAGAAGGGGACACACTGAAGCAAGTGATGAAGGACCCTGAAGGAAAGAGTTTGTACATCGAGAGGGCTTTCTCCGGAGATACCATGAAATTGGTAATACGACTTATATACTTATTTGAGTACTAAATTGAGTATTATTGTTATTTTTAGGTTCCCATTTGCAAGAAGGAACATTTTTAAATTATTTATCTGTGATTCTGTGTAACAAATAATTACATAATAAGATTGAAACATAAAGAACCAAATGCTCCAGTCAATATTATAAATTATCAAACTGATTCTTTTATTGTTTTACAGAAAGTGAACGCTGATGGCATCGATATTACGGGCTACGTGGAGTATCAGAGTGTGTAAAATTAACTAGTACATAGAAAAAAAAACATGACAATAAACTAATATATACATTTATTGTGTTGTTATTTTAATATTTTTTTTTTTGCTTCAATCAGCATTAAATATATAGGAATTAATTAGGTTGACATTACTTACATAAAAATGATTATTAATTAATATTTAACTATTAGTTTGTAGTGGCTTATTATTTATTTTTTATTCAAATTAATAATTGAATTAATAGTTTTGAGTTTTACATTTAAAAATCAATCATATTGCTATTAAGTTGATAAAATCTTATTAATTTAATAGTATTACATACAATCGCCCTTTGAATGTAAAATTTTAATAAATCAATGGCAATTATATATAATTGACCTTTGAAACTAAAATCAAAATTAATTTCTTTATTTAATTGCATAAGAAAATAGTTACCTATTGTTAATTTTAATATTCAAATCTAATACTTGTTAATACACATATAATGTCATAAGATGGATGATTTATATAACAAAAATTATTAGCCATTTGTATCTATATCTAATAGTAGGATGTTATAATATCAAACAATAAGAAAAAAAAGAAGAAAAAACAAAAAAAAAGAAATTGAAGTCCATATTTCAAATTTCGGAAGTTGAAGGAGGAAACGGAGATTAGACAGTTGACCAATTAAAATAAAAATAAAGCAAGCAATAGCTTCATTATTGATTTGAACTAACTAAAAAAAAGTGATCGATTTGGTCGGAACTAGCAACACACATTTTGAATATTTTGTGAATCTGGCTGAACCAAGAGTTTTTATACTATGTACCTACAATCATTCATTTCGATTCAAAAGAAACTAATAGTGGAGTTAATATTTCTCTCAACTGGCTGTTTTTACATAAAACAATGATATTCGAATGCAATATTCCCAATAAATAAAACTGAGAATTATGACTAACCATACCGAATTCAAAAATAATTTCATTGAAAACTTTCCATTCCTTGTGAAGCCATTTCGATATTTTTATCTCTGATTTACAATCAATCACTGAACACGTGCAACGATGTTTATCTATAACGTTTCGCGCCGACAAGTTCTACTTTGTCTATTGATTAACTTTTGCTTATCGAATTTGATAAAGATATCGTGGTTTATATGTTTGTGCAATGTCTGAATGCAATGAACATGAAACTTGACACTATATGAGCGATCCTCAATGTCCTTTTAAAATCACTTTTAGCTAAAAGTCACTTTTAAAATTAATTTTGTATTCCTTGTCTTGCTTTTAGAGGGTTTTAACCCGAAAAACTGTTAAAATGAGGGCGTGAAACGCAAATTTTATTTTGAAAGCGACTTTTTGCTCTATAGCATTTTATAAGGAGATAGTGGAGGGGGCTCTAAGTGAAAAATATCGGCTGTATTTTAACAAAAAAATTAGTTGTCTGTAAAATCGGTTTACGGACAATACTTTTACGTGATAATATCACAAGAAAACATTGTTTTATGAATTGAATTGAATTATTATCACTGAATCATCATTATTTTCTATAATACAAAGAAAGAGTTAATTGAAAATGACAATGTTTTCGATAAATTAAAATTTATTTGCACTCATTAATTCAAATATTTTTATACTTAAATAAGACAGTAAAGAGATAGATGTGTCACAAGCCGAACGTTTAGGCCGATCGTGTCTCTCTATTGTTCCGCGCTCTCGCTCGCAAGCTCGGCTCAGGCGGAACGCGACAATGAGTCATGCTTTTTCGTGAATACAGCCGGCGTTCATCGATTTATAAGACGTTATCACATCAAAAAAAAACGAACTTTTTATTAGATGTAATACATAAAAACATTGCACAAACGTTTTTAAAATGACCGTTTTACGTGTTTCTATTACCGTGGCTTTTTCTTTATTTCAGCCGCCGTTCATTGAATATAAGCCTCCCCTGGATGACCGTGACGTACGTTTCCGGGCCACCCGATGCCAACGGTGGCCCGCGACCCTGAGCAGATCATTGATCCCTACACTGGAAGACCGTCCACTTCGTGGTTGTTAATCAGAAACATTTCTTCCTCGGCGGTTATAAATTCTACGAGCGATACGGCCTGCTAAGTCGGCCACTGTAATTCTTCTACGAATTACCTCGTTAAGGAAACTCGAGAGCTTTGCTAGCATATATTGTAAACTGTCCCTGTTTATCTAGTAATTCCTTGATCATATCGACTGGTTAGAACCCAATTATTGTATTATCATTCGATTTGAACACACTCGATAAATTTCATATGTATGATCGATCTCCTTGATTTACATACACATATATAATAGAGTAATAAAAAAGTTAAAGGTAATAAAAGCATGTTAATAAATAATATTAATAAATAGTATTGAGACATTGATACCAGTCGAGATAATACACACCCTCAAATCCTCTGCAGTTTCAAACTATTAAAACTAATTTATTAGTAAATTGCTTATTAATAACAAAAATGACATTCATTTTATATAGAAATCGGTTTATTTAAGAAGTAGAACATTAATGTTACATCTTGAAAGACTTAAATATAAGAATAAAAAATTTTTTTTTCAACGGGTATATATATGTTATTTTTAAGTGTCATCTCTTTATTGCCCGTTTGTTAATACAATTTTGAAGTTTTTAAAAACGCGATCAGTCATCATGACGCTCACTAACCATACTCTGGTGGGTGTAAATTATTGATACAAATAGACGGGCATTGTATGAAATTATGTATTTCCAGTAAGTATTTAAATTTAACTCTTTCAAGTAATGTTTTTATTCGGAAAAGCTAACTACCTACATAATTTTGAAAGTCATGACTCCCCACTGCCTGGTAACGGTAGAAAAATTTATGATTCCTAAAGAAACGTTTCATTTTCATAGATAAGAATGTTTTTTTTTTCCTTTATTTTGTATACATATTCATTTATTTGGACGGTATCTGTAACATCAACAAAACACCTTAAAATCGTATATATGTGGTTTATTACTGTTGTATACAAGAAATGAATACGTTGATTCTAAGCAGCCTTGTAATATCTTACAGCTTTTCCATCCCAGCCTTCGGCAGTGGTGGTCTGTGAAAAAGAGCAAACTGATATTAGTTAACAAATATTTACTTCCACGTTCAAAATAAATATTTGGAAAAATATACAGTAGGTTATAAAGAAGAATTTTACAAACAATTCATCCTAATTTTTTTTATCAACCAATTTAAAGAACTGTTATTTATTTTATGCTCTATGCTTAAATCTTTTATTTATTGAACTGATCATTTAAATTGTCCATCACGTCTTACCGCATTTATCGTAAGTTTCACGAAAAGTGAATATTTGCAAAATCCAAAAGTGCATACCTCATAAGAATCATAAAATTTTTTATAAAAAATAAATTCTATTGCTGACTTATTGCGTTTTGACACTAATAAGGAAAAAGAAACTAAAACAAACCCGTAAACTACTTATAGTGATATGTGTAAGTACCGAGCGATATTGAACTTTCTATCCATAAGGCACCATTAAACTCGTCAGAAAAAGCACAATATAATCACTTTTAACTAATTCAATTTTTATAAAGTAACCACACGGATTAGGTTAAAGATATTCAACGTACTTCTATACTTTACACTAAACGTAGTGCTACAAAATGGTCTCGATATGTTAAGAGATTTACGGATTTTTTTTTTCAATATTTTTTTTATATTAAGCAGAAAAAGGTAAATTAATTTTTAAAAATGTCTTCGTTGAACTTGGTCAAGTAAGAGTAGAGCACAAGTCAAACTCTTCGTGTCATTGTAATTGTGCGGTAAAATTTGATCTATCGTTTGCTTATTATCTGTCAAATCTTACTGCTTACGTTTACAATACATTTTTTTTTTTTTTTTTTTGGTACAACTCGCCGTTATTATCACACTCTATGTTGTAGAAGTCACACCAACTACGAGTATGATAGTTTAAATGACGTACTTGAAACTCGACTAATGGTGAATATGCACCTGAAGCAGATAAAGGTTAAATAATTTTTTGTAAACTTTTTCGGTTCAACATTATATCTCTACTAATATTTTTTAATGTTAATTATTAAAACCATTCGCTATATAACTCGGAAATCAGCTTAGCATAAGAGTTTCTTTCAAAATTTTGTCCTTTCATTTTTGAACAGGTAGAGAAACTTTATTTTAACTTTTCCAAACAATGAGAATTTCAAAATATACAACATCTTATACCAAATAAAAAAATATATACGTACATCCATTTCCAAATATTTGACGAATACCGTCATATCAACACAAATGTGAATGCTCTTATTAGAAGCATCTTTCTTACTTTTCGAAAGTAAACTAGAAGGTTAAATACTTTGTAATTTACAGAATAATGCAAAAAAGAAAATTCTTACCGAAATCATCTCCGTGGGTGTGTATTCTCTCACGACAGTGACGATTTTTCCGCTGCGATGTTTCTGTACTTGTACTAATTTATTGTTTTCTACTGTGATTGTAGTTTTAAACTGGAACCGAAAAAAAAACAATATAAAACTGCTAATCTCAATTACTTGATGTTATTAAAAACAATAATTAATAAAAATATAATCTATCTTCTTCCGAATTCAAGTATGACGCAAAAAAGTTTTCTTCGTGTAACAGAGAATTTTTAACGATCAAAGACGATAATTACACTAGATATATTTTCTTTACATAACACATTCCATTATATATCCATCTAAAATAACCTAGAAATTTTTCATTTATTATGTTTTTATCTTCACATGATAATGGTGATGAATCATCAATTCATCACCATTATCACGCATCATCACTGATGATGCATGATGATGGTGATGATTTTCATATACAATTATATGAAAATCATCACCATTACCACGCATCGGCAATGCGGTTATGGGAGACCATAGATATTATTATATATTAGAGACATTAATAAGTTAATTCAAAAATTTTTGTAAATCAAATAAATATATACAGAATGTCGAGAAAACGGGAAGTATGTACACCCCAAAAACTGCACACAATGCAGACACGTTCGTGAAAGTTTGATAATAAAAAAAAAATTATGAGATCGCTTATTACGTGAAGGTTACGAAGCAAATGTACACAGAGACCATACAAAAGTTTAACTCTATATAAAAGTTTAATTCAGTAGTATGAACATTCGAGAACGAATGGTTCTTTGAAAATTTGGCGGTGCGCCGTCCAAAGGTACGTAATTGCTATTTGAAATTAAAATTGTTTCCAGTAACATTTTTACTTTTCAAATAATTCTTACTAATTATTAAATAAATATACAGTGACTTATACAGCGACTAGATAAATATTATTTCATTTCTATTTTTATCAACGATAAGAGTTAGGAACTTTAATATGCTCCACTTCGATAACAAGACCCTATTTCATCAATCGTATGCCTGTAATTTATTTTCGTCTTTTAAGAATTACTTTGTAAATTGGATAATATTTGTTTTGGATATTATTTGTTGGATTGCATCGAAAAGATATTTTCAACAGTTTGAAATCTTTTTAAAACTGACAAAATTTTATTTTATTAGAAGTAGCTTCATATTCACATCGATTTAATCATCATTATAATTATATTATCGATTTCTAGACTCGTAAAATCGATGTATTTCCTGTTACGTCGAATTTCTCTGCGATTCGATCTTTTAATTTATTTAAAACGTGCTCTCGCCCGCAGCTCCGCCCGCATTTACATAGAATGTATTCCCACATCTTTTGTGTCGACTGATCGCGCTGTCAGCTGTGATCCCGATATTGTTCCTGCTTTGGATTGTAATTTTGACCCCACTTTTGATTCCAATTCTGATCTCTATCATCTAGATAGAGATCAGAATTGGAATCAAAAGTGGAGTCAATATGCATATTTTAAACAGAACCGGGATAAATTCCCGGTTCTGTTTAAAATATACATAATGAATGGAAGTAGCAGCGAAACGGAATAAAAACTATCCTATGTGTTACTCCTCGGTATAAACTATTACCATATAAAATTTCATCAAATTCTGTCTAGTGTTTTTGCGAAGCTCACGAAGACATGCACGGCCTACAGACAGACATACTAAAATATAAAAACTATTGGCTTATGTATTTTGTCAACACTTTTAATACATCGTAGAAAGTGCAGTACTCTACTCCAAAAATATATCTACATCTGTAATATAAATGTATTTTATTCGGATGTATTTAACATATATACGTGTACATAACGTGTTTAAACAAGGAAATTACATTACTTTCGAAAAAGTACCGTGGCTTTGAAATGATAAATAAACTCGTTACATTCTATTTTTTTTTTGTTTCTTATACGAACATAAGTCCACTTCTATTTCTTTCTCTCTTTCCGTTTCTTTTATCTCCCTCTCTGTTTTCCACGATAACTCTTTCTTTTCATGGAAGTTCTTTAGAGGGCAAACGAGGACGTGAACAATCAGAAAGTAGGCGTTCACCGCCGCCATGTAAACACGCAAGCGCAGAGGAGTCACTGGTGCGTTGCCGGCCTTATAGCAAAGAATACATTCGTCTCTTATGCACACGATCGCCGGAGTTGATTATGAATACGGCTGATCATTCATGATCTTATTACATATGATATACTTCACGGGACACCTGTATTTATTTTATTTTATAATTATTTTATTATTCAACAGCTCAACAAAAACAATATTCACTTCAAGCTACATGATTTAAACATGAACCGATTAAAACTACGGTTCAGCCTTTGATCCAATAAATTTGACCGAGGAAAATACGTAAAAATGTATTGACTCACGACAACACCGGGAATCATTTGTTCATCAAACTCCTTGCCGGACTGGAAGGTGTTGGAGAGAGTGCGGCTTTGTGTGATCACGTCCAACGTATAAGTTCCGTCGCTGTTCTTGACCAGCTTCATGTCTGGTTGAGCGTTCACATAACTTGCTCTGTGGTCTCCTTGGACACCTTCAACGGTAGAATGTGATGGTTATATATTTATAGATTTCATATATCATAATATAAGATACATGCTTGCACTATCAGTCGATAATTGACAAATTGATTAGCGCTTTTGTTTTATACATGTATATATAAAGATCTGGCGACAAAATAAAATTCATTTCGCAGGTCGGCATTTCGACTCAAGTTTTTATGTTTTTGCGCCACTGCATGAAATCTCTAAAAAAACTATCAAAACCCATCTCTGAGTCTTTATATGTAATATAACCGATAAAAAAACTAAAAACCATTAAGAAGTTATAAAAATATAGTTACACAATTTGTACGAATTATTCAGGTAATTACTGAGAAATTTTAAATCTTTGTAATTCAATTTTTAAATATTGGAGAAAGATTAAATTAAAGACAAAAAGTATTGTTAAAAAAACCCACACATTAAACTACATACATAAAAATGGACTCGATTTTTTAATATTCTAATATTTTAGCTCGTTTGATTGATTTATGCATTTATCAAAGTAGAACCGAATATTTTAAACAAATGATTTCTGATATTGTAACTTTACCATAGTAGCAAGGGCGCAGCCGCGGTAGAGCAGGTTAGTGTTTGCCCCACCTTGGATGCCATAAACGTTTATCGAACATTGTTTCCAAATTAGGTAAGGTACGAATATGTAAGCTTAGGTATAGCTGTGCTAAATGCTCGGGAACCTTAACACTTCCTGTCGTCTCTTTACCAATCAAATGACAATTCATTCGGATGATCAGATCAGTGTCTTTAACTCCGTTAAAATTTTTGCCGCTAATTAATTCCCTAATGGGTAGCAAGTGGCTACGAGTACACATTTACAGGTGGTTCATAGAGTATGCTATTTAGCTGACGCATTCTTAGAAATTGGAGGGTGCTTTTTGCATTTACGATGTATTAACAATGACAAAGACTATAACAGAATACCGTCTTTAGGACTACGTATGATGAAGACGCATTTTTTTAAATTTTGAAAACAAAGTTTCAAATAGATTCGTCTAGCATCCTCGTTAACTTTTGCTAAAACGAATAAGTACTAAATAAGAGGATTGGAGTAAAACTTTCTTTTTATGAGTAAAACTTATGAGGTTTATCATTTACTTTCTTTGGCTTCGGCCCACACTGAAACCAAATTCCGTTTATGACCTTGCAACCATGAATTCCTTGACGACGTACAACAAAAAATAGCTCACCCAAGAAATCCATATAAGCTTCAGCGTTCTCGCCCCTTTCGCATTTGTACACTTTACCCAGGAAATCAGCCATTTTGATGTCGACCAAGTGAAATCGAATCGAACGATTACCGCTTACAAAATCGTACAGGCCTTAATATAGACTCGAATTATATGGGGCCAATAGTAATTTTATAGATTTACAAGTGGTCCCTAATCCGCGATAGCTTGATAACCGCTTAGTCATGTAGGATGAGGGTATATAGAGATTATCGGAGAGACGATAAATAGATTATACCAGCGCCTGCTATATAATCCACGGATTACATCATCCGTTACGAGGCGCGCGCTTCGGTAGTGATTTAGAGAAATTTTACCCCTTTAACCAATAAACATTGGAGGTTCTTAAGTGATATTGGTTCTGACGAATAGAGCAATCAAAAAATTTGAATAACGGTTGACCGAAAAACAGACCATCCGTTAAACTCCCGCCATAATATTTATCTATGTGTTTTTGATCTACTCGAGTTAAAAAACAAAGTTGTCTATAAATTTTTAAGCTTTTCGATCTCGAAAAATCGAATCCTGATACTTCTTGCTGATGTAAAACTCAAAATGTTAAAAAATTCAAATAGAAGTAAATTGTTAAATTCTTCGAAATCAAAAAATTAATTTATTGCTTTTCAAGCACTCTAAACTCAAAAATATAATTTTAATACTTTCATAACTCTCTGAGCTAAAAATCTAGATTAATAAAAAAAACTATGTAGGTTTTTTTATCAAAAAAAAAATGAACAATTTTTATGTAATTTACAGCAATCGATATAACTATTTTGGGGAAAAGAACTGATTAGATTTTATCATCGTCCGGTAGAGTCGTCAAAAAATTATTTCGAAAAATTATGTTTCTAAAAATGTTATTTTTAAGATTCCTCAAAATTTACAAGGCAATTAGATTTTCAGAAAGTTTAAGATGAGTAAACCACTTTTGAATGTCACAAACTGCGTTTCGGTTGAATAAAACGTTTGAAAGTTATGAGAAGTTTAGACATACATGCACGTACGCACACATACAAACCTACATACAGTCATCGCTTACAAATGATCAAAATAGACTCCAAGGATCCGAAAACATAAATATTCAGATGACAAATGAAACCTCAATTTTCAAAAATCAGACTGAAATTAATATGTTCCCAATTTATAATTTTTTTAGATTCTCGTGACTGCGACATACGATCGAATGTGCTTTATGCACAAAAACCCAGAACGTCGAGATCTGATCAGAATTTAAGTCTATTTTAAAAAACAGACTGATATTGTTAAAAAGTTAAATATATTGTTAAAAATAAATGATTGAAAAGTCGAACATTACAGATATTGTTCTGCCATACCAAGGCGTATCACAAGCTTGAAGACGTAATCGTACAACTGACAGCTTTTCTGTTTCTCATATATTGATCCCTGCCTTTTGACAATAATAATAGTGCAAAGCAATAATGCTAGAAATAAGTAAATTCCGATCCTGGTGCCGCTATAAATCCTGAGGTACATATGAACAAAAACGAATATAACAAATAAATATTTTACAAACAAAACTACTAAAATCAAAATCGGGCGTAAAGGTTACTCTCACTCTTACTTTTTTTTTCGTAAATAATCTTATAAAATTAAATTTATGAGTACAAGAAATATTTATTCCTTAAAATCCATTTTCATATTAAGGCGACTACGTTTTTTAATCAGCAGCCGATCCGGAAAACCTGACTTTTCAAGTAATTTGTAAAAAATACAAATGTATACTAGAAATTAACAAATAGAAGCGCTAGATACATTAACACAAACTGTAAATGAAAATAAAAAAAATATTTTTCCATTTCATATGAAATTGTTTGTAAAAACGATTTGAGAATTTTAAATCAAAAATTAAACGTGTGGCACTCGGGGACTGCCGCAGTAAAGCTATTGCGTAGCATTTTTTTATTAACTTATGCAATTATAATTATTTATTTATTTATGCTGTATTTTTTTTATATTAATTCAAGTTTTTCATCACTTTTTTCAATAATAAACGCATTTTGTTTATTCATATTTAAAACACTTCATACACAAATTTTACGCATATAGCTATTCACCAGCAACTGCTATTCACTGTTATACATAGGTATACCTATATATACATATATACCTACATGTATACTTACGGGGCACATGCAGTGAGTGTGGCATTATAAAGATACGATAGACACCTATATACTTTCTCACAAACAGCTACTTACGTATTCGTCCGATTTCGGAGCAGCTCGTCATGATCCGTGCGAGCTTCGTACAGTCGTACCATATACATGCACGTTAAGCGAACACTCGGCCGAGCTACATGGTAGACGGAGTGGGGGATGTTAAGTTTTATTTTCGTTACGGAATTTCTTGATTCGGTCGCCGCGCTCAAAGCCCGCGATAAAACCTATGCAATAGCTTAAAAATCTTTGAAACTTAAGTTGAGAGAAGCAATTATTTTATATGACGAGAAAGAATTCCCTTTTAGGGCAACTGTTTCCACATTTATAATTTACTCTACACAATTAAATAAAATAACGAAGTACAATACGCGGTCTTCATTTCATGCTAAGGGAACAACATCCTATTAGACAGCACAGGAATGACAATGCTTCAAAGCCCTCACATATTCATATTCATCTATGGCCCTCACTCAGTTCGGCTTGAGCAGTCAATATGTTCCCAGGTGGTTTGTGTCTCTTTTTCTGACACATCATTCTAAGTGTTTGATTGATTTTTATATGAAAATAAAAGAAATATAGGAAATATTTTTACTTACCTACTAATAAATCGCTCTGCAGAAATTGCAAATGACATATTTCGATTTTTTGGTTTATTATATTTAAATTCTTTAAAACACAGTGAGTTATTTTCGACTGGCGCCTGATTTGTCGTGCCAAAATTAAGGAAAATACGTATTTAAGATTTGCAATTTTTAGTATTTCTTTTGAAATTATAAATATGATTAATTCTTCAGAATTAATCATATTTATAATTTGTCTTCAGACAAATTATAATCCTTTATTCATTACATACAAAAATCAGAATGTTACATACATAACATTATTGATATTTATTTTTTAAACAATTATGCATAATTAATTTAATATACTGGAAAATCGAGAAGTATTTGTATAAATTATTTTATTGTAATTACATAGTTTAGTATTTCAATTCCAATTAATTTTATTAATTGGCGCTATTTATATGCTGTTTACTTTAGGCTTATAATTTATTGGAGGGAATTTTTTAACCGACTTTTCTTTACGCGCTCAAGAGTTATTGTAGTTCAAATATTGTCAAACAATGAAAAAAGTTATTTTAAGATAATTTTGAGACTTTCCATCCAATCGATTTCTGACCCATTATAAGATTTTTTGTACCTCAAATGTCGCATTAAATGCCGCTGAGAATTAACATCGGCTTACGCGTTCAAGATATCTTGCAGTTCAAATATATTCAAAGAAATAAAAGGTTTTAAAGGACTTCAAAGAAAAAACTATATGTGGTTTTATGAAAGCACGGTAAAAGTGAAACTTATTTTCATATCGTAGACATTAAACTAATAATTTTTGGAATAATATTTCATTAAGGGTATTGAAATCGCATCATCAATTTTAATTTTACTTTTGGAAAATTGGAATGATAATGAGAAATGATAAAAGTAGATTAGTTTTCCAAGTAATATTTTTATTCAACTCTGTGTTTTAGGATACTTTTACATAATTCTTAACAATTATTTAGGTGCTATACAAACATTAACCCTTGCATTTTTGACGATATCTACGGCATCGTTCCGCGTTTAGTTACTTTTGATGTAAAAGTTTTTCTGTAACCACATTTTCAGATACACGCTCACCACTTTGAACGGTGCTAGTACTCTGCATGGCACCAAGATCTTTTTTCCTTTTTCTATAAGCACGTACTCTGTCAGCGTTCTGTTTTTTACGGCGTGAAATTAATTCATCGTCATTCATTTTTGCATTATTCATCACTTATGATCAGTTTTTCGAACTCACCAGGTGTGTCGTTGCTCAACAAAAGCAAATAAATAACACTATTCACATTAAACACTAATAACACCAAACAAAATAACGTGGAGCACTAGCGCAAATGCGTAATAATCTGTACTATTGAGTGTATTCGCTGTGAGCGCAAAATTGCTAATTTGCGCTCACAGTGAAAATTAGCAATTAGCTAAATTAACTATAGCATTAAAGATGTATAGTGTGTATATGAATCCTGACAGCGCCACCTAACGGGAGTATTCGTACTATACATATTGGTACTATTACACTGTACTGAACGCAATACTCGCTTATTTCCAACGTAGTATAGGTAACTTCGCCCGTCCACATAACTCCGCTCATCCCTATTGAATACTCTAGTCTAAACACTACACGGTCAGCTGATACGAACTATAGGCGCCGCCATATTGGCCTTGACTGCTCTGACGAGCAGTGGAAGGGAGTGCCTTTCACTTTACCCCTACTCTGCGGCCGACTGTAATGCGACATGCAAACGCAGACGAAAAAGTTTGAGACGATGTAATAAAAGTTTCACTTTAAAAAGAGGATATTCTCTATTCTTAGTATCGTATATACATATCTGTACCTGCGAAGTATAGACACTATCGCTTTGTATAAGATCATAGAGAAGTGAGAAATCAACCAGTAGGCATACCTATTGTAGAGCAATTACCTGCATAATATTTTTATACTTCAATAAATTATTTTATTTTTGTAAAGTAAATTTATGTTGTCACAAAAATTTACAAATTGTGAAAAAAGTCATTTATATTAGTTATTATTTTTATGTTTTAATGAACTTTCTGTATCTATTTTTATTGTTAGGAGTAACAGTTATGAATCAAGCAAAATATATTTATAAATATTTATTACTATTACATTGTTTTAAAAAATATATATATCTTATTCACTACATGGATAATTAATCAACACTAGTATTAGTACATATTGAACAAATTCTTGTAAAAATTGTGACATGTTGGTAAGAAAAGCAGATGCCATTTAATTGCCCACACGGGCACCTTGTGATTAGAGTTACAAGAGAAATAAGAATTAGAAGCATCAAATATTAAATAAATTCAATGTCAACAGTTTTCTTTTATAAAAACTGAGTAAGAAGAGTTGGTAAACACTTTTACAAGTTCACAGTCATCTTCGCTTTGAGGTTATTTTTTGACCTTTGGATATCCATGTGTTTAAATCATATCTATTTCTCGATTCAGTAATACGAGAACCATATTCACCTTGTAGGACTTCTCTTTCTTAATGTGAACTTTATTTTAACAGCAAATGTATCGCAATCATCACATGTGTCTATTTCAGAGGGTTTAAAAGACAACTTAACTTACTAAAATATCAACTTATTAAAATATCATAATACAACCACTTTTTAACAATTTGATTTTCAGTAATGTTTTTTCCTTACACTATACAACTTATACATTTTGAATGAAATTGAAGATACGGTGTTCTTTGTGTATAAAATTTTTAGAGTTATAAGAGTTCAAGTTCATATAGTGTTCTTAAACATTCTATAATAAAAACGCATTTTTTAAATAGAATGTTTATTTCCTATGAATTCATAGCTACGTTGAGCCCACTGTGCACGCCGTCGCCGCTCAAACGTCATTGGCTAAACACAGTGGCGGCGCTACACCACTCGTGGACGTCGGCGACATCAGGTTTGCGAGGCCTCTTTTTAATAACTTGTAGGCAAAACCTTTTTGTTTGCGAGGCCCTTCAGGCGCGAGGCCGTCGGCGGTCGCCGACGCCTAGCGCCGCCACTGGCTAAACATCACGTCCGTAAATCGTTTTTCGCGGAAACTCTCATTTACAATATTTTTTTCAAGTACCTACTATGTTGTCCTAATCCGCGGTACGCCATTAAAATGAGCAAAAATAATGTTCCTTAGCGCAATATATTTGCACATTTCAAACTGGCCATGTGTATTTTTTTTTCCATTGCTAATGTAGTACTTTATTTTTCAAATTGAAATTTCAAATCCAAAATATCTGTTTCATAGATTATAAAATAACATTTCAAATACGTCATAATATTTTGCGAATTAACACGTCATCGCTCGTTCGGAAAGCAGTTTTCCCTCAAGAAGAATGGGCAAAAAACTTAGGATAAATCTTTTCTAATTACATAACGCACAGCCAAAACAAATACAAAACCATTAATGAACGAAACAGCCCGGAAAAAGCCGAGCCACTTATGCTCATGGACATTTGTCTTCCGAGTATTAGGAAATTGTGTAATACCCTTTACACTAAGTAACTTTTACTAAGATGGTTTAATAATACTCTTCAATTTATATAAGGGTAAATCTTCTACGTCCACAGGAACCCTATTGAAGATGCGCAGAACCCTCTAAAGGAATTTATGACTACATAGTCAACTAACTACTATGTAAAGTATACTCAATTTATTTTACTTCTGGTACTGAATTTATGTCGATCATTATTTCTTTTAATATTTCTAATTTTTTATTTTGCTTATGATCATATTTCATAAATGAATTGGGATGGTAGAATTAAGATTCTAATTTCCAAGAAATACACGACGTCCGAGCTTGTAAATCGCGCGAACGGCACGCTTTTGCAGCACCAAAATTCTATGAATATCTATGGCATGTCAACAGAGCAAGATGCCATATGACATCAGGCTATGAAAACAACCTAAATAAACTAATCTAGCAGTATTGAAGTCTAATAAATTTCTTATTTTTTTTCAACTGCATGGGCGGCAGAGCTAAGCATTTTCACCAACTTATTCATATGAGGATCCCATTGAAGCCTGTTATCTAAAGTAATTTCCAGGAACACGATAGCATTAACAAACTCCAATTCTTCATTACGTACTGAAATAGTTCCAGATCTATGTCTCAACATTTGAAAGTGAGAATGCAGATGAGTTTTCAATATGGCAATAATATTGTCATTGTTACCTTTCACCATGTATAAAACAATACCAGTCTAGAATATAGCTTAATTTTATTTGTCAAAATATCAGTTTTCAGTTGCCGTCAGTGCTTCTTAGCACCTCAATTCCTAAGGGATTTTTTTCCACATTCAAGAATAAGAAGTAGACACCAGAAGTCTGTTTACTGTTTTAATGTTTAGATTCTATGATGGGTGGTGCACGATTTCAAACCCATAGTTACATATGGTAGCTTTTGGAAAATACTACACTTATAACACACAATTTGATGGACAAAATATCCACACATAATAGGCATGATGACAGTAACTAAAAATTACTATAATTATGTATTTATTCAACAATACTTGAGTGATGGATTACAAAGTACTTCTTTATATTTTAATTATGAGCGAGATTACTAATTATTTTAATAAAATAAATCTACAAAATACGGTACATCGCCATGATATATTGAACACCAATCAGAGCCAATTACGTCACCGTTGAAATCGACACTACGAGCACTGTGAAAAACGCGTACATCTTGTAGCTTTGGACAACTCCTGTGGCTTTAATTACCATTTCATTACGTTGGAAACAGTACCTAGTCTAAATTTAGTGTTATTAAAACGAAGGTGAAACTGAAAGCTGCGAGGTAATAAAATACCAAAATGATTTTTTGACCAAATTTTTGACCAAACAGAAAGTTTGTCTATGCATACATTGGTGCTGAAATATAAAGAAAGGTCCTGTGACAGATTTTTGGAAAAAGTTGCATTGTCTGATGCTGATGTTTATAATATTGAAAAAGTAACAAGAGCCCAACATGACAGTACCTTATGGCATGAGTTGAGATATGGCAGAATAACAGCTTCACGAGCATTTGAATTCAGTCGGTGCAAAACCAATGATGGCACACTGATCGCATTAATAATGGGTGGAAAACTCCCTGACACATTGGCTATGAAACGGGGCAGAATATTGGAAGATCAAGTAAGGAAGACAGTGAGTATAAAACTTGGAAAAAAATTAACAAGTGTGGTCTCATAGTTTCTAAAATGCATCCTATGATAGCAGGATCGCCTGATGGGATCTGTGAAGATAGTATCATTGAAATTAAGTGTCCCACGAGTGCAAAAACTTTAAAAAAATATGTATGTGATGGGAAACTAACGCAGAAGTTTTATGTACAGGTGCAGCTCCAAATGTACTTGACAGGACTTAAAAAAGGCTACTATTGTGTTGCTGATAGTGACTACAGTGAAAATAAAAATGTAGAAATAGTTAGTGTTATGTATGATGAGAAATATGTATCAAATTTTCTGAATATTATTGTTTCTTCATGGAAAGATAATGTGTATCCATTATTATACAGAAGTATTTCTTAACATTTATGTAAATAAAATGCAACTTTTAAAAATATGTTTTATTTAATTAATGAATCTTGTATGTTCACTAAACCACAAGCAATGGTGATGACATCATCAAGCACTTTTACTAAGTTGTGGTTGACACATGCATGTGGCTTCAACATATTAAATTCCCGTAATCGTCTAATCACTCTCTCCACATGTATTCTCAGGCTTGCAATTTGTTTTGTTTCTCTGACCTCACTTTTAGACAGTTTTGCCCCAGTTGTTACACTCGGAGGCCGTACTAACTGCACTCCCTCTTCCGTAAATACTGTTCAACATGTTTGAACCCTCTGTCTGCCATCACATACATGCCAGGTTGTAAACACCTTATAAAGTCACATTGTTCCACCAAACATGTATCCGTTATTCTTCCTCCGTAGCCTGGTGAAATGTAATTAATCAAACCATTTGGTGTACAGGACACAAGATATTTGATGGTGTTAGCCTTTTGTATTCTGACCATGAGAGCTTGATGTAAGGCTTTCGAAGGCTTTTGCACCTCTATTTCTAGGCAATCTATGATGCAAGTCACATTGTGATATTTGTGCCTAAAAGCCATCGGTAATTTTTTTAATTAATTCATTATCTAATTTCACTAGAAATGGACGTATTACACTAGCAATTACTGGAATATTTTTAAAATATTTTGCTTGCGTAAGTCGGAGTCATAGAAAAATCATCAGCGAGCTCTCTGAATGGGTTATTTAATCTAATTTTTTTTAAACACATAAGTATATGATTTGCAGGAATATTAGTTTTTTCTTTAATTATATCAATTAGGTAGTAGCAACTTTTAGGCACACCAATATAAAATCGTGGATTTTTTGTTATTTTTAGCAAAGTGTATTCCAGAATTTTTGATGCTTCTTGTTTTTTATCTTCTTCGATTAATTCGCTGCAGTCTGAAGTAGATTTCATCTGTTGGGATATTGTTGATGGTGATGATTCTCTATGTGTAATAGATGGTGCAAATGAGATATCACTATCAGATTCTTCCTCAATTGTAAAAAGTTTCCTAGAATATTTCTGTATCATGGATGTAGATGGTTTGCAGTAATGCAACTTTTAATTTTAAATGGTGATGTGGAAACAGATTGGTTAAAAGGTTTCAAAGGTGATGTCATCTGGTTTACTAAATTCACTTCTGTTTGTATGGCTTTACTTCTGTATTTATATGTTATGAGTACTTGAGTTGCTTTATCCGCTGACTTATGTGAATCTTTTGTGAAGTATTTTCTATATGAGCTTGTGAAACTGAAAGAGAAAAAACATAAATACAATACAGAATACCCACGTACATACTCATATGCAATGCCAAGAATTGGTTACCTAACAATGACAAGTTATTCAATTTGTAGCATTGCTTTATTGATCACACAAGAAATAGATATTTTTATTCAAGAAAATGAAGTAAATTTTAATACAGATAAATATGTAGTTACCGGAAATTCCAGAAGAGCTCTCTCCGACTTCCACCTGTTTTGTAGTAACAGATCTTTCTTCTAAATCTTTCTCACATTCTTTAATTAATGTCAGTCTTTGTTTTTTGAGAATATATGGTCGTTTAGTAGCATTGAATGTTCGTTTTCTTCGATCTGGTTGACATTGAAATTTTGAGGGCATACATGCTGGTTTCATGCGAACCTGTGACACCGATCCCATCACATGATATTCCATATAATTCTCCATATCATTTGGTAACTGAAATATTAATAAAAAAAATCTATTAAGATAGATAACATCAGAGCAAGATGGGATCTAACCTCAAAACATATTGTTTATTATTTAATTCATACCTCTGACAAGATTATTGTACCACATACTACTTTAGAATCAACAAAACCAAATACAAACTTACGTCGAAGTGATCTTCACAAAAATAAAGGTGAGCAGTAGGCAATATCCCTGTTGCATCCCGCCTTGCAAGTTTTAGCCACTTGTCTCGTATCGTTTTCTTTTGTGGAACGAATACAAATAACTTATTAGGTGTTTTATAGATGTGTTATTACACTGGGGTACCGCACAACCTCTATACACTTTGGAATTCATATTTAATAGCACAAAATAACTAAAGTATTCAATGAGCGTCTTATGTTTACGTTTTGTTATTCAACCGTGACGTCAGAAGCGACGCCTTGACACTGACAAGCGTTTTGGTGGAATTGAAATTTTATAAACTAAAATGTCTTTAAAAATATCTAAAACTTTGATTTTAGCAGAAATATGTTACTCATTATTAATAATGTATATTTCTGAGCATTATAGTACAGTTTTTAAAAAATTGTCATCATGCCTATTAACAAAACCCTAAGGATGAGAGTCCTATTCACATTTATTCATTTTTTTCTTCTATAAATTTCGAAAAATGAAGTATCATCCATAAATAATGGTCATTGAAAGTATAAAACACTTTTTTTTTAATTAATTGCTAAAATAAAATAAAAAGTTCTATGGGGACCGACGTTTGTGAAGAACACTAATACATCATCACTAGGCATCCAGTTTTGCTTTTATTGAAAGGCAAAACTAGTAGTCTATCTTTTTTATTTTTATTTATATTGTTTTCAGTTTTTGTGTAAATAAGAAATATTTTTTAACAGAATTCAAAATTTAACCAACTTCAAAATTAAAAAGGAGGTTCTCAATTTGACTGTTTCTTTTTGTGTTACCTCAGAACTTTTGACTAAGTGAACTGATTTTGAAATTATTTTTTTATTTGAAAGCTGGTGCTTCCCGTGTGGTCCCATTTCAATTTAGTCCAGTTCTGATAATGGCATCCATGAGAAAATCATATAAATCTTAAACTTGCATTAAGCATGCGGGTGACAAATGGACGACTAACTCAATATCACGCTAACCGATTTCGACAATTCTTTTTTTATTGGAAAGGATGTACTTCAAGGGTAATTTGATGAGTTTGTTTAGGTTCTGATTATGGGATCCATGGCAAAATAACATAACTTTTCACTTCTTAGGAGAAAATTGAAGATACTCGACCGAATCTTTTAATGGCTATCCGAATATTTGAGTCTTACCGTAACGTCGTTATGTTCAAGTAATTGTCGTAGCCGAATGATCTTAATGGCTTACAGTAAGGGTGCGATCTATGAGTAGCACGTTTAGTAGGTCTACCCATATTCAGACAAATTGGTTAGTGACTTCAGATTCACTAAAAATCCAAAAATAAACAAAAATTTAAACAAGAAAAACAGAGTTCAAAACAAAAACTATTCCAAAACAAATTAATATACACTAAAAGTGTAAATAATTTATTTTCTAACAATTAATAACTTACTTTTCTACTTTAATATAGTACGATCTATGTTTTTACCATGCAAGAAGGTAGGTAGCTACCTACCCACTTCAAATATAACTCAACACATACCTATGAATAACAAACAATGATTAAAATATGTTTTAGTTTCCCTAAGTAAAATGAAATGAAAAATATTAGACTACTTAAAAGTCAATCAAGTTATTATGATAATATAATCTAGCTACAGTTATTGTTATTTTTGAAGTCTGTGTTTATTGCTAGGTATATTAGTGTTTCCTTGGCTGGCACAGACTCCAAAACAACAATAATTGTAACTACATTATATTATCGTAATAATTTGATCAACTTTTAAGTAATTTAATATTTTTCATTTCATTTTACTTAGGAGACCTCTAAAAAATATTTTGATCATTGTTTGTTATTCATAGGAATGTGTTGAGTTCAATTTGAAGTGGATAGGTAGCTATCTACATTCTTGTGTGGTAAACACATAGATCATACCTACATATTTGTAAGTAGAAAAAGGAAGTTGATTATTAAGTTGTAGAAGAATATGCAATTGTTTTTTTACATTTTAGTGCATATTGTTTTGAAATAGTTTTTTTTGAAGTCGGTTTTTTTTTTGTTAAAATTTTTATTCATTCAAAAACAAATAATACTATGGATAAGAGATAGACATTTTTTTTCATAAATTTTTAATTAGTTCTATTTAGAATCGCATCCTATGAGGAAATTGGCTGGAACGGAGTCCAAAAGCAGAACGCAGGTAGCCGCGCAGCACTTTCTTGTCGTCACGCTTGCCGATGGCCGCGATCACGGCCTCGTCCACCAGCTTCTGATCAGCCTTGCGTTGTTCGCTCGGCACATATTTCTGCAGTTGTACAAAATACCAATTAATATCTATGGTAGATCAAGAAACTTGAATTATTAATAAAAATGGCAGAGCTTAACTTTTTTACTTTGACTAACTAAAAATAGTATAGACAAGACAAAAACATAAAAGATATCAAAAATAAGCTTCAATAAAATATTTAAAATGTAAAAACATTGCATGTCAAAGTTTTTATTAAAATTATTTTTCAAAAACAAAACTGCTGATGATCATTACTTTTTAGACCTATTTCTCAGATATCAATAACTACATTCAAACCAGGCCATGTCTACTTAAACTTTCGAGCTGATTGTCTTTAGCTGATGTTTACAGGCAAGTTGTGTGTCGCACATCGTCGTCAAACAATTTACTATTATTTTAATTGTTGTAAATGATTTTGTGCGGTTATCTATAAGTAGTAAATTTTATTTGGAACTCATGTATGTACAATAAAAAAAAAATTTCCATTTACATACTTTTTTTTAACAAGAAAGATTCATTCATTTATAAGTACATAAAGTTTGTATGCATAATCTGTTCGTAATTCATACATTTTGTCAATTATGTATGAAATTTTCAGTTTGATAAATCGTGATGTAATTTAAACTCTTAACTGTTTCATTTAATTTTATGAGGACTATTAGGTAAATTCAGTAATATGTAACTATAACTTTACAGAACCACAAAATAATCACATTAACAATTAGAACTTATATATGAATTTAGCAGCTAAAATGTGTGAAAAATTAAATATTTACAATGTTGGAATTTTTCACACATTCTATGTGAAAAATTCCAACAATGCAAATAAAAAACACTACTTACTGTGTGTCCATTATTTACATAGTTGTTTTTTTTTGCCATGTCCCCTTAAGTTTTAGTTTATAGCCTAAAAAAATAAAAGATGAAAAAAAAAAGGGTATCACTGTTTATATAAAACCTTGCCCTAAAAGGTTCTTCTAAAAACGCTTCCGATTTAAATAGTATAAGATTTTGCCATGTAACACTTTATTTTTTTATCTTGAACGAGTGAATATATAGAAATAAAAAATATATGTATTCTTGTAGTAAATTGAGCATAAATTACATTAATATAATATAACAAGGTTGAACAGTTATTGACTGTTATTTTATTAAAATTACAAATTGAATTTTTTAATATAGTATAATCAGAAATTGATATTTACAAAAAACTAATTTTTATTAAAACAATTACAATTTTTTTGTAAAAGAAAGCATATCTAAAAAATATTCAGAGATCGACTTTAACCTATAATAGCTGTTGAAGGAGTAAATTAATCATAAATTCATGAGAGATATTTTGTATTGTTTCATACCCTACATATATATTTTTCATTACTTTATATTCTTGTTCAAAAAACAAAATGTGAAAAATAGCAAAAACCCATGTTATTTGAACAAGAGATGTATCATCTTTAATACATTGACCGACCTTAATGTTTACCTATAATTATACTGTCACCTTTTTTCAATTCTAGCAAAAATAAATTTCACTTTAGTAATAGAATATCAGATAAAAATTTTATTTAATATATATTCTGAATGTTCTTATATTATCTTGTGTATTTATATACATATTACCATAGCTATCAGTAAATTTAAAATGTCCAAGCATAAATAAACCTCACCTCTTTCTTGCTTGCAAATATATCCTCTCCCTGCTTGCGCTTGACAGACCTTTTCGTGCTCTTCTTGTTCTTCTTGAAATAGGCATCGTTCAAGTGCTCAGGCAGCTTGAAGTCGCCGAGATCGACGCGGGTCGACGTGCCAATCACGTAACGCTGAGAGATGCGCCTCAGGGGGCAGGAGTTGACCTGAAACAGTGAAGAATCAAAATGGCATAACTAACAAAATGTGTATTTGAAAACTGTCCAATGTTTTGCATCAAGCTTGCAAGCCTGTAGAAATTATTACTAAATTTCATCACTAAACTCAATAAGTGGTATGGCAATATATTAACGTGAATCTTAAACAGAAATATTTTAGGGCCAAGAACTGGCCAGCAATGTATTAACCTTTTCAGTTTATTAAGGCTGCCAAGATTGTTACTTACTGCAAAAGGTCCCGTTACAAGTAATAGACCGCTGGGCAGAACTCCAACTAACACAACACGCTTGCCGGCATGCCTGCCAGCTAGTAAGATGCAGACGGTGCCAGGAATCAGATTTTTGCGAATCCTGCGCACATGCTTGCTGAAAGTCTTGTGGTGGGAACGTTTCGGGACCCTGATAAAAAATACATACTTTAAATATACTTTTCAATTAGTATACTTAAATATTATATTTAAATGAGATTGCAAATGTAAATATTCCAGTAATAGTATAACATTTCATTTGCTTTAAAATAAATTTTTATTAATAACCATTCATTCCTACAGCAACACTGTTCAAAATATGCTATTAATTGCTGCTGTCTTTAATTAATATTTTCAAGCAAAACAATTTGATAAAACAGTCTTGTAAATAAAATACTTTGCAATAAGAAATTATTTAGCCGACAGAAATGTATGTAATTAGTCACATTTATATTCATAATTGTGAACAACTTAAAAAGAATAAAACAACAGCAAAAGAAAAAAAGGAACAAAAAGTTAAATAAATAGGCAATGACAAAACATACATTTAAAACTTTATATGTTCATTAAAATTTGAAAGAAAATATATTATTTAATTACTAAGATCTTATGAAATTTTCAAAAATGAAATAATAAATATGTTGATAACTAGCTTTTGCCCGCAGATCCACCTGCATGGACATGGACTGCATTTCTTTCATCTTTTACATTGACCAATGGCGCTATTAACCATAATCCTATGTTATTCCCACTTTCAATTCCAATCCTGGTTCCATTTTTGATTCTGATTTCGGATTTAAATTCTGGTCTGTTCAAAATATACATAATCTAAGAAACTTGCAACAAAATGGGATAAAACCTATCCTACGTTACTCTGGGGTATCAACTACTATCATACCAAATTTCATAAAAGTCTGTTCAAGTTTTTGTGAAGTTTGCCAACAAATGTATGTACATCAATCAAACAGACAAGAACTATTAAAACATATTCTGTCAACATTTTTACAACCATGAGTACTTTTTCTTAAATATCTTTAATGTAGAGATTTATTCTCTACTATTTTATTATATGCATAAATTAAGAAGTTTAGTCATTAATACAAGTGACAAAAACTCACACGCTACATTCTCCAGATTGTCTTAATATTAAAATTGCATTAAAAAAAAAGAAAAGCACTAGATATTTAAAACCATGGAACCTAAAACAAAAATCACAAAACCTTACTTGTCTTGTGTGGGATAGAAAGCACGACGTTTCTTGATCAGGACAGTGCGGGTACCACCGTTGTTGTCACCGCCAATTTTCTTCACTACCACCACAGGCTTTTTAGCCTTGGGAGCTTTGGGGTTCTTCTTACCAATAAACTTGTACTTAGCCTAAAATTTTGGAATCAAAATTAAATATCAATGTAAAGACTATTTATAGTGTCACATATAGCTAATTCATTTTTTTGACACTTTCCCAACTGCCATCTCCAGATTGCAACCAAAACAATAAATACAATCGAACCGTTGCATGTTGATAATTTTAATTCTATATATTATTTAATAATTGTACAATATTTAAATAAAGAAATAAATTCAATAGAGAAATTGGGACTACATTGGTAAAGTAATATTGAAAACTTGGACACCAAAAAATTAGATGTTAAATCACTAAGAATAAGCACTTTAGACATACCAATAGCGAATTGGTACAATATTAAAAGTCAAAATCTTACATAAGCAGCTAAAAGAACTGGCAATAAGAAAATAAATTATGGTTGGTATATGTGTAAGTTCTCATCTATTGCATACCTATCAAATTTTTTATTGCTGCTACATACACAGATTGTTTTTTCAAGGTGATTTATTTAATATTACAATGTCTATTTCAAATACTACAGTAATATGTCATTAATCTAAATGTATTTCTCTAATTAAATAGCCGATCTATTGAAAAAAAAGAGGAAAAATAAATCTACATTTTTTGATTGTCTTGCTTGTGGAACAATTAAAAATTATTATTTATCTGTTTTGAAATAATAAGAAACAAGTTTATAGGCGAGTTGCACCAAAAGAGAAAAATGCTGCCAAATTTTATCATTAACGTCTATGAACTATATTTTTTATTTTGATTTAATTGTATTTTTTTATAAAATAAAAATATATACATTTTAGATCCTCAAAAACCCTTTCATATAATGTCACATAGTACAGGTTGGGAAACTTTTTTTTTATGTATTCTGATTTGCCCCACAAAACCTTCATTTTAAAATTCATTTGTTATGTTACATGTATTTGGGTCACACAATTTGACATATGTAACAATTATTCAATTTAATTGGTGTCAAAAGTTTGTAGCAAATTGGCTGTGACAGATGGACAGACAACACAGAGATCTTATAAGTGTTCTACATTTTATTTGGAGATATGGAACACTAAGCGTGGTAAATTTTGAACACCATACCATGACATACCAAGAAGTATATGAGACATTTTAATTCAATGTTTTTTATAAATTAATTAATATAAAATGATATAATTCATTTACTAATAAATTAAAATAACCCTAAAAGTTCAATGTTACATTAGTATGTAATACAGTGGAATCTCAATAACTCGAATGTCAAGGAAAATGCAAAAAAATTCGAGTTAACGAGTTTTCTACTTAACAAGAGCTTCGAGATACATGTGACTGTGTCGTCAAGGAACAAACATAATGTTCACAGCTGTGTTACTTAGAAAGTTTCATGAATATATTCATTCATTGCACGTGTACAAGATAAAAACAATAGATTAGAAGCCCCTAACGCTAACATTCATTTTGGAATTTATTGCTATTATTTCGGGAAATTCCAAGTAAAACGTCATTATATTTTACCAACTACGACTTACGGAGTCTCCTTTTTGAAATTCGAGTTATAGAGTGTAAATATGTATTTCAATACTTCATAGGAAAATAACATTTTGTTCGAGTTACAAAGTCTAAATGATTCAAGATACCGCATATTTAGGGGTTCATCGGAAGGGAATGGCAATTTTTTTCCGCTTACTGAGGATTTCGACTTAACGAGGTTCGAGTTATTGAGATTCCACTCTATAATGGTTAACTTGTCAATAAGGTTATTCTGCGATATATTGTAGCATTTATCCCTGACTGCATATTTATACTATTAAACCAAACTACTATACTGATAATAAAAATTCTTTCAGTCATAGAAGGTTACACTATCCTGGAATACTGTAGCCTATATTTTATTTTGGTACTAGCATTTACCTTATCTTCGTACAAGTTTGAACCATAACCAGTAGCAGTATTAAAATTAAAAGCTGGACAGGAATCAGAATTGGAAGTCTGGACCGGGATCGAAAATGAGAATTGAACTGGGGTCAAAATTGAGCATGAGACTAGAATTACAGAATCAAGAGCATAAGCAGGATCGAAATCAGGAACAGTACCAGAACCAGAATTGTATACATTCTGTTAGGTGATAATAAAAAATAAATCAACTTCCAAGTTATTACCTAAAGCAATAAGATTATATTTGGAGTCAGATTGTCTATTGATACTTGCACCTGCTTATATATTGAATTGTTCAAAATAAAAGTGTTTAAAATTTATTTTTATAGTGTTGTCCTTAAAAAAATTAAATAAAACAAAGGGTCAAAAATGCAGTAAACATTAAAAACCCTATTTTTTATTTTTGCATCAGGCGAAAAACATTGAGGATTACCTAGTCATAATAAGTTATTTTCTACTAAAAAACCCTCTCTAAAATAAATTAATAAATATGACATTATTTTATAAGAGTCAAATACTTGGAAAATATTATCAAATTTCAAAGACTTAAAGACTGCACTAAAACAAAATTCAAAAGGGATTACTAACCAACGCAAATTTAAAATGACAACTTTTTTAAATAGTCATACACAATGGTATTTAAAGTACCCATTCCAAGCTCACATTCAAATCATATTACAGTAGAAACTCGGTTAACCGGATCAATTGTTGTCATTAGGCATTCGGATAATCGAAAATCTGGATAATCAAATGTATGAAAAAAAGCAGATTTTATGCATATGTAGTATCTAATGTTATGTATTTATTAATAACACCAAATACATATTAACGAAAATCAATGTTTAGTAATCAATTATTAACAGATAAATTTTTCGACATACAATGTATGTGCTTATTTATGTACATACATATTTTCTTAGATTACATACATTGTACATATGTACTAAAATACTGCAGCCTTAATCATGAAATTAAATATTTAGGTATGTACTTATAATTGGTTAACATGTATTTGGTAATTACATTGTAATAAATATATATACATATAAATATTAAAACTTTCAACTGCATGTATAACAAAAACAATTTCACTTTTGACTCAAGATATTTTAAACAACACTGGCAAAGAAAAACCTTAATTTGAAAGGGGACATTTTCTTTTGATAGAATTATAAAACCAATGGAATTATTATTTAGGGTAAACAGTATTCATCAAGTTTGTTATACTCTTCTTATGTCCAAAAATATAGGTTTTTTCCAATGTGATCCAAGCGAAATAATGTAGAATAAGACATTATTATGACTGCAACATGTTAACACTTAATCAACTAGAAAAAATTTAAAGAGGGGCCCGGAAACAGAATCCACTTTAATATAGAATGTTAATAAATGTCTAACCTTTTTATGGAACATTTTAGTCTTAGAGAATCTGACAACTCCACAACCCAAGTCATAGTTCCTTGGTTTGCCAACTTTAGCCTTCTTCACACCTCCCGCTGGAGGCTCCGACGGCTTAGCCGCCGCCTTTGGCTGTGCTGGCGCCATTTAAGATCTAAAAGTTTACATAAACCATTTATAATGTTGACGAAGTGAAAACAAAATATTATTGAAGGTTAGGATAGCATCATTACAATCAAAATTTGTAAATTGTTATAAAAACGTTTGAAAAAGTATATCAAACTCAATAATATAACGAACGATTAAGAATAAATAATAAAAAATATATATAGAAAGGTAAAGTGTGAGATATAAAACTTGACGTTATCAACATTACTCTATTTAATAATCATAAAAATATAATATGGAACCACTTGCTAACGTGTCAAATTTGAGAAGTGAAGAAATTTCTCTTTAATTAAAAGTAATATTTGGGATATTAAAACAGATTTAAATCGAATAATAACAATCACAACTCACACTTCAACCCGGCCAAGAAAAAAGAGGTTACCATTAACAAAAATTTAAATTATTTTAATACTTCGAGTCAATCTCAGTGTAGTTATTGCCACTATTGTAATCAGGATATATTTTATTAATTATAAAAGAAAAAAATATTACTTGCAAATTAATAGAGAAAAAAATTGTATATTTAAAGAAAATAAACTTAGGTTGATATGTCTATGTAAATAAATATACAATTTATTTACGTAAAAATTCTATGAGTGTCACATATTAAACAATAACTACTGAAACTATCAAGAGGTAGCTCCTTTAATTTATTTATTGTAATTCATTAATCATTTCCTACTACATTCAATCCATGTTTGCTGCTTATTTTTTTCCCTGGTCTTGCTCTCAAAAATGTAATACAAATAAAAACATATAGATGTTTTTAGCCTATTAGTTATTTTTAGCAACAGTCATGAAGTTGATATTAGAATCGAAACCAGAATCAAAAAGAAGACTAAGATTACTATTGAAGTTGACAGCGGGATAAGGAATTACACTGAAATGAGATCGAAACAAAAGATAAAATAAATTATATATTTATATGGTCGAAGCCGCAGGCTAATTATCTATTAAAAACTACATCATATTTTCCTTGTTTATTGACTAAGCATAAATTACTGTCCACAGTTTAGACTAGACTTTCCTGGACTCTTCGTACTCAAACGACATTCCGCGTCCGACGTCAGGCGTCTAACTCGCGTTATTCGCAGATGATTCCGCACTGTATTATAGTGCAAGGTATAAAAAAATCAACTCTATCCCACCTTCAAAGGGCCATTAATAAGCTGGGTAGATGGTTCCGTACCTGAAGGATAGAGGTCAACCTTGATAAATCAACTGCTATACAATTCAAATATAGCAAACGTTGGAGTCAAAAAATTGTTGACTTAGACACGTCCCACCTTCGAATATTGAACGCGAACAATCCGTGACAATCCAATTATCAATACTTAGGAGTCACGCTCGATAGAAATATTCACTTAAAGGTCTTATCGAGCGCGATAGGAAAATTGCAATTTTCTACTCAGGGCGTCTCGGTACTACGTTTGTTAGAAAAAGCAAATTGTCACTGCGCATTAAGTGCACTATTTACAATATATGCATAAGGTCGGAGATGCCATACGCGTCTCCCGTCTTCGCTCACGCACCCCAAAGACACTCCAAGTCACTCAAAATAAATTCTATAGAAATGCCACTGACGTCTACTGGTGCGTTCGAAATTCAATACTCCACAGGGATTTAGAACTCCCTACTATAGCCAAATTTATGAAGGACGCATCTAAGTGATTTTTCTACATCACGAAATCGCATCCCAATGCGCTCCTCCTTTCGGCAGCCTCTTATGAGCCACCTCAACCCTATCGTTTTATCCGTAGGCTACAAAATGTACTTACCGATCCACCTGACACTCTTACAGCGGCAGTAGAAAATCTCATGGAAGTTAACCATTCTAATGACTGACTAAGCTTAGGTATCCCCGAGTTAATAAGATCTAATTAGGCCATATCACTCCTCTCCAACAGGCCGCTTCCGTGCCGGGTAGGACTAAGGAACCCGTGCTATGCCGTCATGCCGCCATGCTATTTCGAGGTGATACCCTAAGGAATTACCCATACGGTATATCAAGCGTCGTCGACACCAACGTGTAATGTCCGGCCGCGTTCGGTGAAACTGTCAGCATTCTAGCTAATAGCACTATCGACTTACCATTTTTTCAGGAGGGGACTTTTTTAGTGGGTTTCAGCCCCATACTACCCGCATGTTGTAATACATGTAGTAGGGCACGGGTACGTGTTGTACATTTTTTACCTCCTCCTCGTTGCAAGAGGGAAAAAAATTCTAGGTGTTTTAAGCTTTTTATTAGATAAGAATGAAACAATAAATTTTGCAATTACTTGAATGTCCTTTTTTAATGGATTTAAAAAAAAAATGTCTACTGCTCTTATTTACTATGTATAAAAGAAACTATTATATATTGCAAATGAGGGTGTTTACTGGCCAAAGCTGTTCATAAAGATTGTGTTTTAACCAAATCTTTAACCAAATCGTGTATTCAATGTTAATACAATGCGAAAAGTGTACAAAGAACTATTATAAATAATAAAGTCAATCAATTACATGAAATTCTGCAAAACAGGACCTGGTTTTATGATTACCCACTTAAGACGGTTTCATCAATCAGGAAGGTTTAAGCAAACTCGGCCACATATAATATCTCTCCCTCACCTCTACTTTTTATATAAGACCAGACAACCATATGGACTAGATGTTTTCTGTAAATTTTTATCTACAGTAAACCGTAGTCCTGTCAATTAATAATCGCATATATACACAATTATAAGTAACGTTTCTATTAGTAATTGACAGAAACGTTTATCTTTAAATAGTAACAATAATAATCACTCATCCGTAGCGACTAGATGTTTATTTTTCCTTATACTATATATTTATGGATTGATAAATCTATAACAAGTGTTTTACAAAATTATATTCCTATAAATATCTTAAACGATTATAGCGTGATATTTAATCCAACTTATAAGCTACAACTTATTTGTTTTCTAATTTAAGAATAAATTAATAGTAGTTTTCTTTTTATCAACATCATTCTCCTCCGCATGACATAGCTCATATCAATAGTATCGAGAAAGAGGTTCTTCAAAAAACCTCCCTCGAACCCAAAGACGATCTGACTCCTGTCTCACTCAGCGAAGTCCAGTTGCTGGTGAAATCACTCAAAACCAGAAAGGCACCGGGCCTCGATGGCGTAAGTAATAAAGCAATTAAATGCTTTTCCCAACCTTTGTTAAGTCTACTGGTCGCGATTTTTAACGCGTGCCTTCAAAGTTGCTATTTTCCCTCCGTCTGGAAGAGGCGGAGGTAATCGGCATCCACAAGCCAGAAGCCTCGCGACCTCCCTGCCTATTATAGACCGATCAGCCTCCTGAGCGGTCTGGCCAAATTATTCGAGAGAGTTCTTAAAACTCGTCTCAGCAATCACTTATTCGGCAAAGGCCTTATCATTGATGAACAGTTCGGTTTTCGTCCGGCCCACTCATGTCCACAGCAAGTCCTCCGTCTAGTCGAATATGTCATGGAGGGCTTTAAAACTAAACAAAAAACCGTAGCTGTCTTCTTTGACGTAGCTAAGGCCTTTGACAGAGTATGGCACGCCGGTTTGGGATATAAATTATATTCCCTCGAAGTACCAGATCGTCTCATATTCATTATTCAAAATATCCTCTCCAATAGGTATTTTACGTTTAGGCATGAGCGTACTCACTCGACCAGACGATCAATCAGAGTCGGAGTTCCGCAAGGCTCCGCCCTCTCTCTCCTCCTGTACTCCGCGTACACCAACGACATACCGCGCCCGACGTCCGGCGTCCAGCTCGCGCTTTTCGCTGATGATACCGCGCTCTTTTTAGAAGCAGGACTAGGCGCTCCATCTTCCGCCACCTTCCGAAGGCCATTGATGAGATAGGTCAATATGGTTCCGGAAGTGGCGGATCGAGGTAAATCCAGATAAGTCGGCAGCTATACAATTCAAGTATAGCAAGAATAGGTCTCAACTTGTTGTCGACCGGAACACTTCCAACCTCCAAATGTTGAACGCGAGAATTCCGTGGCAACGGTCTTATAAATACTTAGGTGTCACGCTCGATAAGAATCTCCACTTTTGAGAACATATCGCGCGTGTTAGGAAGAACGCGCTTTTCTACACAGCAAGGCTCGAAGCCATGCTCGGTAGGAAAAGCAAATTATCTAGGCGCAATAAGCGCACGCTTTACAAAACGTGCATTAGGACGGTGATGACGTACGCGTCTCCAGTATTCGCTCACGCCGATTCTAAAGTACTATATAGGTTACAAGTAGTACAGAATAAATTCTGTAGAGCAGCAACGGGCGCACATTGGTGCGTTCGTAATTCCATTCTCCATAGAGACATGGAACTCCCAACCCTCACTAAGTACATGAAGGACGCATCGAAGCGATTCTTCGACAGCGTGGGATCACATCCCAATGCGCTCCTTCGACCGGCGGGTGACTATCAGCCACCGCCTCCCACCCACTTTCTCCGTAGGCCACGGAACGTACTGATAGATCCACCTGACGCTCTTACAGCGGCAGTTGATAGCCTTAATGACATCAACGACACGCATGACTGACTTAGAATAGGTCAAACCGATAGTTAGGTCATCAACCTGAGCTCCCTTACTCCACCCGGCCGCCGCAGACCGCTCCCAACCGGGCAGGAGGAACGGGAACCGACCCGTGACGGTTTCCGGTGACATCCTATGCCGAGGCGACACCCCTCAGGAGTCGTCCATAGGACATGTCACGCGCCGTCGGCACTCACACGTGCCGTCCGGCCGCGCTCGGTGAAGCTATAGAAGTCGTCCGACCGGTCGCCAGACTCGTCGCCTGACTATATAGCATAGCCGATCACCGACTTCACTTTCAGGGGGAATTTTTTAGTGGGTTTCAGTCCCACACTACCCACGCGTACGGGCGCGAGGGTGTGCAGGATAGACATTTTTTACACCCTCCACGTCGCAAGTGGGAAACCAAAAAAAAAAGTTACCAAGAACTTAATCTGGCAACCCTAAAATTGTCATCATCAATTCTAATGTCAATCACAGTTCAAGTTGTGAAGTGGTACAGTCACTGTCAACGGCATGTCAGTGAGTCAGTGATTGGCTGAAATTGTCAAGGAATTTAGTCAAGTAGTTCACATTCATTTCATATCTAGGTTTTCAGTTCAGTTTTGGAAATGGCTTCTTTACGAAGTCCCACTACACCAACAGACGGGTACAAACGATTTAATGATGACCTCGCCAACGCCAGTGTCAACAATTACGGCTCAAACATTACAAGTAATGATTCTAACAAACCGTTGTAAACGCACAGTAGCATCGAATGTTTATGTACGCTTTTGTTATTAACAATATATTTTATGCACTCAAAATGCATTTATTTTTTTTACTAACCTTTCAAAATGTTTCCCATATGCTTCATTTATAACAACTTTTATGTTGCACAGCTATGATTAATTATACCAGTATAATCCTAAATGATTTTGCATACACTTTCATAGAATGTTATTAATATTCCGTAGCGTTTTAGTTTTGGACAATTGTTAGATGAACTGAATGTTGTTGGCCTGTATATTCACAGAAGCTATATAAACGTAGTATTTTATTTTGTACATTTCTTAAAATAATTTACAGAGTTAAAATATTATTTGCTTTGTATGCCATAAAATTTTCAAATTGTTGTAATCATATCTAATTCAAAAATCTGTAAACTGATAATATTTCTTTAGTTTTACATTTTATGGTTATAAGTAAGATAGTGAATATATTTAAGTCTTACATAGCAATATCTGGTGAAATGTTTAATGATTTATATATTAAAATTTAGGTTTTAATTATATTATTATTACATGGTAAAATTCTCAAAAGTATTCATAATCATTATTTTTTATTACTCCCAAATTATTGTATTCATTTACACTTTTGAGTTGACTGTGTCTTACCCAGGTCCTGGTATAAATTTTGAAATTTTGAAAATGGAAACAGCAGCTTATAGTGAAACATAATTAATAAGATCAATATAAGCTTTCACTTCTATCCATTTTTAGTTATTCCATCAAATACACTAAACAAGTCTTTAATTTATAAATTATGGGCAGTACTGAAAATCCTGTAATTGTTTTTGAAACCTGAGTAGCCAATAAGTTCAATTTCTATAAAACATTCGCTTGAAATACCCATTATTTCTTGGTCATCAGTATTTGAAAAATACTGTTGATCAAATGAACGAATAATATTGTACCTACCTAGATCAGCTAGAGATAGCTATATTATCTATTGATGTGTCAGTCACCTTATCTTTGCATAGATTCTCAACCTTTGGAGTAAAATTATAAAAAATTATGCATTTAAATGTAACTATAGGTACTTCAGTCTCCAAAACAAATATTAAAGTTTTCGAGATCAAAATACCTTTAGTTTTTAATTTATATGCTATGTTTATTCATATTTAATTTTTAATAGTTATTAACATCAGTTTCTTAAAATATATGCTATTTTTACCATCATATATTTAAAAAAATATTTATGAATGAGCTTTAATCAACAAAATAATGCTTGCTGTGAATTATTTTAAAATTATTTTATTCATGGTTAAAGAATATTATTTAATTAATATAACCATTAACAATTTACATATTGTTTATCATCAATGTTTTGTTTTTATTTATGTAACTTTAATCTGATTTTGTTATAAAATTCAAATTACATTAATTTTAGAAAGATATATATGCTGACCAAAGGGCCAAGTTCTAAGTACCTGAAACTGATGAGCTTGTACGAAAACATTGATAGATGTCTGTGAAGTAAGCAACTTATGCCAACTATTTGAAAATATGTAGTGTCTGACTATATTTTTGGGAAATAGGTCTGTAAATAAATAAGAATAAAATATAAATGCCCAATATTAGAGATTTGAGTACCAGATGTTTACCAACCCTGCTTATATTAGTCAAGGTTTCCTACATCTCGATATCCATTCATGTGACTGCAGTGTGAATAATGCAAAATGAGAAATGTTAAAATGGAGAGAAAAAATATTTAACTGTAAATTCATACGAAATGTTGAGTGCTAAGATGGCAGAAAAAGTGTTTGATTATTTCAAAGTTAGATGGTATCAATTTAAAGCATGTGAGTGATTATTTAATATTGATTTGAATGAAATTTAATTTGGTGTATCTAATAGTAATTGCTTTTTTAAATTTTACACACATGATTACAGACTAATTGTATCCTATAATTACTTTTTTTTTATTAATTACATATTTATTTGTGATGACATTTTATCCCACAGTGTATGCATGACTACAATTCTGAAAACTATAAAAAAATTATACTCAATACAATGTTTACATTTTTTTACATAAAATTGATTATATATACAATACATATAAGAATTAGCTGTTACCTCGCATACTTCATTGAGAGTTGTGGGTTATGAAGGTAAATAAAAAAAAGGCATACGTATTTCAAAAAATAAATCCCTAAATCTATCTACAGATATTGGTCATAGTTGAATGCCAATACATTCAGTAATTTTTATGTGATTACATGACAAAAAATTTTCATTATTGGAAATAAAATATATTTTTATGTATATCGAATATATAAATTTTCAGTTGGTTAATAAAATAAAATTAAGTTATTCATTCTATAAATAGTATTTAGGCATTGCAAAGTTCAAAAGAAAACAGATTTCATATTTTTATATTCTGCGAAATGGGTAGAATCATTAATACCTGACAATACCACAATGATAGTTTTTCATATTGTGCCCACCTATTCAATGGCAACTAGTCTGTAGTGAACAATGCTGTGTATCAGTCAATGTAGTACAATGGCATTTTGAAGTATTGTTTGATCTTTTTTTCTCACATTTGTGCTTGATATTTTACCTTCATTGTACTTAGGATTAAATGAAATTTATTTTTCTTTTATTTATGAAATAATTTTGTTAATATATCATATGAAATTTAACCTTTTTCTACATGCATTTAGTTTTAAATGTTAGTCTTTTATTGATTAGAGAAATCTATGTTTCTGAAAAATTTGTGTCATTCAAGACATGAACTATTCGCTGTCGGACATCCAAATTAGTTCCGTGGTTTCATTACAAAAGAAGCGACAGACAAATAATTTTTGATCATTTGTCATGTGACATCACTAAAAGATAGGTTTACTTAAGTTTTTAAAAACTTCCCCTTAAAACGAGCTTTCTTTGGAAGTAATTGCAGCATTTTCTTTGTCACACACTGCTGAGGAAGTCGCATAACAATGCTTTTGTTTTTAAATTCCTCTGAAAGATACCGACTAGCAATTTTAGGTCCATTAAATTTCCTATAACAAAGTACTGTGCATAAATAAATTATAATCAGCAAAATTATTAATCAATGAAAGTGGAATAAAGAACAGACTGACTTTGATATTTATAAATGAGGATGTAAAGATTATAATTCTGAAAATTAATAATAATTCTGAAGATTATAATTCTGATTCTATTTGTTCAAGGACAATATTAACATTGTAAACGGGCATTTTTTCCGCATCTTTATCTATTTCTTTGCGGTATTTCTACAGTTCGGTAATTTTTTAACTTATGACTGGCCATGGTTTCACCCAACGAGACTTGAAATAAATTTTTATTTTTTATCCTAAACTTCCATAGCCAATTCTGGTCTTTCATTCTAGCCATGGAGTACAATGTAGAATCCTCATATATGATTCACATATGTCGCTTAAAGTGGACTAGGTATTCTGTTTTCATTTCATAAAAAAATCAACAGTTCAAACAATTTAATTGAGCAGTGTGTTAGTCATGCAATCAGTAAATTAGTCAATGCATCCTTTGTATGAGTATGGATTAACAACACTACTGGAGCAATAAAAAACATGTCTGGTCTTCACATTTATGGTGTATTTTTGTTTCTGTTTGTCATATATTCTTATGAGTTTTTTGGGTACTTTATAAGAATTCAAATATATTTATGCAATCCATATGAATATTCCTCTAAAATATCATTCAGGATTCAATATCTTATTTTATTTTGTTTCATAGGACAGTGGAAATGTGAGTAGGCTCGAGTTTTTAAAATTTAAATAATCTTTTTAATTCTACCAATTATTTTTTTATGAATTCCATTTTAAAGAAAATACAGCTGTTCATAAAAGAACTCATTATTAATCCTTGAAATTTTGTATCTGGGAACCGCAAACAATGTTTTCTTCTACTATATATTTATTTAAATTGACAGTCGCCCACCTGAGAGAATGCATTATTTTTTTTTTTTCATATATACATTCATTATGTTTTCATAAATGTGATTATGATAGACGGTAAGAATATTGTTTTCTTTAAAGTAAGCAATACAATAATTTTCTAGATCTAATTCCTCTATATCCGTTTTACACTTCCAAAACATTTCAGTGAAATGACTCGAAGCTGGACTAATAATTTTGATTGGGATCAATAGATGAGAAAAAAGGACAAACAAAACTGGTTTATAATACAGCAACAATTTTTTTAGTAAAAGGAAAAGTTTTTTAGAAAAAAATCACAGACTAAACATTATATAGTAATGTGCTATTGATGTTGATTTTGTTAGTTATTATTTTGTCTAAATTCTGAAACAATTGTTTAGACATAGACTAAAGACTCAAGTATTTATTTAATTTTTCTAAAGCATTTGCTGAGCTGGCCGGTTTTTATTTATGTTCATTAAATAAAATAGGAATACTACATTATTATTACATTAATAAGTCAAATATATTGAAACTTCAAACATACCTATTTTTTTATAAGGGTGCATCTTAACACTGAGTGGAAATAATAATAATGATTTAGTACCTACTTCGACAAAGTTATAAATAATACGTCATTAAATGTAAATAGAACATTATTTTATACTTTTTAATGTATTATTTGTTCATCTTTTTACCAGTTATCATTCAATTGTTTTCTTTTTACATTTTAAACTGTGGTGCCTTATTATCTTGATAATTAGTTTTCTTTATATTAATTTAATTTATATAAAAATGGGCATCGATGAAAAACCAGATTCATTAAGCAATAAAATTAACTATTTATTTTATCTACAAATCTGTACCGTGTCTACACATAAAGATTGTGCTTTAATTTGTATATATAAAAAGGAATATATATATATATATATGTATGACGTCCCTAAACTCTAATATCATTTGACCGATCATCACAAACCTTGCTACATCTAAATATTTTTTCATGGAAAAGGTTTTTATTTAATCTATTTTGTTTCCGACTTATTTGTACTGTTGAACCAAACTACTACACTGATTCTAAAAATTCTTTCGCTTATAGAAAGCTACCATATCCCTATGTAATATAGCCTATATTCTATCTTGATACTTGCATTTACCTCGGCTTGGTACTATTCGGAACCATGATCAGTAGCAGTGTCTAAATTCAAAGCGGAATGGGTGGCAGAGCGCCCTGACCGGGATTGAAATAGTGTAAAGGACTAGGGTCGAAATTAATGTGAGACCGGGACCTGAATTGAAATGGTTACGAATTTGGAATTAACAACAAGATCGTTCAATTTAAAAGATGAACGAATACATTCTATGTCCACGCGAGTTACGCCGCGTTCGGAAACTAGTATGTACAAACCTTTCCATAAGGATGTAAAACACCACGGTGAAAGAATCATAACAATTGGTAGTATGGTTTCTAAAAAAATTGCGCACACAGAAGCTTACGGGGAAATGAAAAATCGTTTTTGTTTGTTTTGTAGTCGTTAATAAAAATTGAACAATACGTCATCCATCTTTAATAAGAACTTCAGTTGGAGTGAATTGCGAACGTATCAGAGTGTGTGTGTGTGTGTGTGTGTGTGAGATAGAGAGTGGTATGTGGGAGTGTGGTGTGCGCTTATGCGTACGTATATGCGGTGAGTACATGTGCGCATTATCCTTTTATAACAGATGAATGCGTACAGAATCGCATATTTTTGTTATTTAATTTTTATCCAAAAATGAATACCCGATACATGAATGCAAACGCGGTTAAATAATCCCGAACGAAATCGACTATTTTAGTCCCATTTTTTCATCGTCTGAATATTTAAGTACAACGTGAAAAAGATAGCGCTATTTTAGTGCCGCCACGAAAACGGTCTAAAAGTAGGTTGCATGCATTATCATATTGATCTTGTTTATCTCTTACGGGCTTCTTGTAACAAAACAAACAGTATGACTATTTTATGAGCAAACATTTGTTTTAGATATACTTATGTGAGTAGGGTTAGCAAAAAATATTTGGAATTGGTTTTTTTTTATAGTAGAAATTAGGTGATAGAAAATTTGTATTATCTACGTTAATTTTATAGTTTTTATGAATAAATAATTAACCATATTTAATTTTCAAAATGTACATGTCATCTGACTCAAAAGTGTCTTGATCTTTTTTTATGTATTTAAAAGAAAATAATAAAGCTGACTCTTTCCAATGTTGCAAAATGACCTTTTTATGCAAGTTTTTATATATCGGAATGGGTATCGTAAAAATATGTTGTTCTGAAGAACTAGAAAGAACAAATAGTTGTCTATAAATCCAACACTTGTTTTTAGCAACCACTTCTCAATTACTTGTAACTACTATAAAAATAATGAGAAGTTTTATTCAACGTTATAATATAAAACCACTTTCTAATTTTCTATAATCAGAATAAATGGGGCATACACAGATTGATTTGACATCCTCAGGGTCGTTAGACAGGATTGTGTAGCTTTACTATGTCTATTCAACTTATTCACGGATCAGCCATCCCTTATGATTTAAAGGAGTATTGAGTATGGATTAAAAATGGATATATGTCAAATGCGTCGACCAGGCAATTAATTCTTGTGTTGTCGGCGTGCGAATTACAGGCAATGATAACTATAGTGAATGATTCTGTTAAGAAAAGAGGTACGAAACTAAATTTCAGCAAGACTAAGATCGTAGAAAGAAGCGAAAGCATGACTGAATGCGGTATATAAAGATCAAAGAGTTTGTATACTTGGGTAGTTTATTTACAAATGAAGGTAAATATGATAGAGATACTGAAAGGAGATTGGATACGGGAAATAAAGTGAATGGGGCCATGTTTGCTATTACGAACTATAAAAGTGTCTTATGACAAGCATGTTTGACTATCCACAATGGGGTCCTGATCCCTTACTCTTGTACCTAACGCAAGTTGGGTGCTGTAAAAGAAACATGAAAATACAATGAATGCAGTGCGATCTCTGCTTAATGTATGCGGAGTGCCTTTGAATGATATATGTAAGAATAGTGATGTCAGAGAGCGGCGTGGTTTAGGTGTAGTGAAAATAAACATATGTTGCGGCAATTAGGTCATCTGGAAACGACGGATGTAAGTAGACTGACAAAACAAGTCTCTATAGAGTGAACGCTTGTGGTGGAAAGGTCGGCTAGGGTCGTACTAGAAAATTCTTTGCAGACGATATTGCTAGCATATCAAAAAAAAAAAGCCAAATTTTGAGCGCCTGCACATAAACTCGAGGTTCCCAAACTCTTTTGTTTCATAGACCACTTTCAAAATTTTGTTGGTTGATTTCGAAACCAAATTAATTTTCATGCACCTCCGCTTACGATTGTGGACCCCCATTTTTTTATTACGCCCAACGTAGACCCCGTCGAGTCTCCCGTGGACCCCTGGGAGTCCACATGGACCACTTTTGAGGAATATTGACCTAAACTGACGAGTTTTCATGAAAATATTGATGTATGTCAGCGAAGCAAGCAAATACAAGAATTGTACACAGTGGAAATCTAATATCTGCCTACTTTTCTTTAAGTTTATAATAAAATAAATAATAATTATTAAAAAAAAAAACAATAGGAGAATAAATTGTACTTAGCTTAATGAATAAAATCCATGATTCTGAATCTGTAATAGAAATGTTATGAAAGGGTGATGTCACAGTAAAGCGGTGACGTTTCACAGTGACGAGTACATTGTAAGACAAAAATACACACATACATACATTTATACCCGAATACATATTTATTTAAATGCTATAGTTATTGCACCTACGTGAGTGAACAACTCTATTACAGACACGATGTCCTTTGAGATTAGTTCTTATTGGATACGACCACGGGTCGCATAATCAGTAAAATAAATGTGAGGAATTGATAGCGAGAGCGGAACGGCGACAGAAAATTGAGAACAAATGGAGAGCGAGACCAGGATTCGGATCATGATTGAGAGAGATCACTTGATAATACGAGATGAAGGAATTCATTCTAAGTCCATATAGACAGAGCCACGGACTATATATATACATATATGCAAAAGCGTAATAAGTACACGTATAAAGTTTTTTGTTAAACCTTTTAAGATTGCAATCGCAAAAGCAATTTTTGTACGGCTATATCAAGCCTCCTAACAATTTGGACGCTAGTGGCAACATTAAACTCGATGATCATTTTGTTAAATGCGATTATTTATTTAAAAATAAGAATAATTCAAAATCAAATTGCTGATTTTGTAAGTTTTGACTTTTCTCAGTCTATATACGTAATATTTTGACTTTTAATTAGTATACTTTGTTCATTTTAATTTTTATACGAATTTCAAAAAAATATTTTTTTTATATATATGTAATTACAACGTCAAACTTAACCGATAATTTTCATCCTAATACAAAATGTAGGATTGGAAGGATTTTTCATGAAGGATTTAAAATTTCACGACGTGTAAGTCATATATATATAAAAGTAATGATTGCGAATAATTACTAATTACTACATATATACTTATACAACAAGTCAAATTAATGTTATTTTTTATAACATTTTCGAAGGGTAAAATAGTTTATGAGCCACTAGAAAGTAGGTGGTTATCGCCATCCATGGACACTCGCAACCCCAAAGGAGGCACCAGTGCGTTTGCGGACTTTTGGGTAGGAATAGAATATCTGATGGATGGGGAGCCACCGGAACTCTCACTCACTGAACGAAATGTCGTACAATAGCATAAGCTGTTACTTCACATCTGTATTCTATGAGACTGAGGTCTATCCGGTCAATCTGGGCTAATTTCATGCTACAGCCAAATTGACCAGAGCACGGATCTACCACTCTATTATAAATATATATATATATATATATATATATATATATATATATAAATATATATATATATAAATATATATATATATATATATATATATATATCCTTACTAATATTATAAAGGCGAAAGTTTGTTTGGATGGATGTATGGATGGATGTTTGTTCCTCTTTCACGCAAAAACTACTGAATGGATTTTGATGACACCGTACAATAATATATAGCTTACACATCAGAATAACACATAGGCTATAATTTATAAAGATAAAGTGTGAATTATCCAAAATATAACGATAAGTGTAAAGTAAGTAGGAAAAAAATCTGTCATCTGCGAGCTATTCTGGCAGGCGCCGCAAAAACCGTTGGAATTACACGTATATAATGTATAATGGAAATGTTTATCTTAAACAGTACTACAAAAAGCCTGCGACAGCATATATTTATCTCTTATGTGTAAGCCATTATCGCCAAAATAGTGAACCATAAATACAATATTAATTGATAATTTATTTCTAACGCACATTTGGTAGTAAGAAATTGATCCTTATATCAATATAAATACTTTTATCGCATCTGGTGTTTAAAGTAGATAAACTTTGTCTTTTACACTACAGCATTTTGACAAATATTTGAATAGTTACGACGATAGACAAGCGAGTGCGCGATATTATGGTGCGGTCCGGCGGCAGGGTCAGACCATAAAGGTAGCAGGCATACATTTGAGCACACCATGTTTTTCCCACGGCTAGCTCTATGTGGCTTGCCCACGCGTTTGTAAATTGCAAAATCTACATGTTTATACAGACCAAAATAAGTCTTTTAACATAGTTTATTGGAGTATATTGCCGTTGCCACCTATAACTTTAGCATTACCATCAATCATCATATACTTCTGTACCTATCTATCCTTACAAACTATAGCATTTATAATACTTATAATACATATTAGTGAGATCATCATAAAAAATACTTAGTTCCAATTTACATACATTACACAATATAATTGTTCGAACATTTATAACTCGAGAATAGCTGGACCAATTTTATTTTCATTTTAATTAATAGTGATGTTATGTGTAAACTGAAATGTATAAAAAATCAGTAGGTATGGATTATGTTTATCTTCCAACAATTTTAAGCTGCCGCTTTATATTGCTTTAAAAAACATCATCCATATAAATGAAATAGCTACGAATATACAGGGGCTATCGTTATATCATTAATGTGTATAAATTGGCCCTATAAAAAAATTTCCATATGAAGAAGATGAAAGAATACATTTTATGCCTACGTGGGCGGAGCCGCGAGCAAAAACTAGTATATATATATTAATAAAAAGTACACCGACGTTTGTGTCGTAACATATGTTTTTTGTGGACCGTACAAACTTCCCTACACGTTAATTATGTATAGCTGCCTGTCGTCATACATTAACCACTCAAGTGATTCAGTTACTAAAAAACTTTCGTTGAAAAAGCCGTTGTAAAAACTTTTCCGATGGGGTGGGAGGAATTAATATATAGTGTCAAAAACGTGTTACCGTTGAAGATCACATCGACGGTCTTGCAGTTTTTGAGTTTGTATTTTGATTTTTTTTTTAATGCACAAGTTTTGCGTCCATAATACATGTCTACCAACTCGTATTCTGAGATGTCGCAACGTGTCAATAGCGGTGTAACAGCTCCATAGTGTTTGCCGACGTTGACGACACACTTGCGCGTGTAAGCCGGGAGTTGGATGGGTGAGCGGCCCGAACTAGTTCAATCATGACTAGTCGGAGGATCTCTGCTTCGAATAGCACGTAAAATCACCGTGGACGTTGTGATATTTTTAATCTCAGCCAGGAGTTTTAGAATATGTTCAGGAAGTCTACACTCGGCCAATCACCATGTTCGATTGTGACTTAATGGTCGAGATGAGGTGTATGTTTTGCGGTACGACGCCCATATAAGTCGATTCACGCAGAATCAAAATGGTGCCAGAATAGCTTTGCTTATGTTATATATAACATTAATTTTCGTGGCAGTGTTTGAAGTGGTTTTACAGCTTCAAATAGGCTCATAGACACAAAAACTTTTAATAGTTTTTATTAGTATATTGAGCAAAGAAACGAATTAAGCTCTATAAATAAAATTTACGTAAAATTCGACTCCCAATGTGTTTATAATAACAAAATAATAAAGGAAAGTGCCAAAATTACTATGTGTACTATATATTTTACTTAATGAAACTTTATGTCGCCAGGAAATCGTTTAAAACATTTATGACAATTTTAGTGGTCGTCAGATATAACTATCTATACTATGTAACCATCGTCGACGTCAGTAACTGTACGAATTGAATGGCTTAAAAGGAGATACGACTAGTGACATCTGCTTTATCTGTGACTTTCCACTCGAACTACAAAATCTAACGGTCAAACTCAACGTTTTTCAACGTTCAATTCAATCGATATTGTACTGTTTTTATATTTTTATTGGTATTGTCTTAATCGTTGTTTTGTAGATTTTTCTCGGTATTTTTTTTTTTTCATTTTACTTATTTAATTTCATTTACATTACGATTTGTAAGAGCGTCCATTTGTTCATTTCGGTTTCTTAATCTTTTATGGTAAAAAAATATTGTAGTAACTAAGCTAGGTGTAGGTGGCATGTGCGACATCCGGTTTCCGTGCTCAGTCTCGCGAACGTGGGTTCTATTAGCATTCGATACGTTTATTTAAATTTAGGTCGAGAACCTGAGCTGGCGAAAGACAGGAGAGTAGGAAGTTGACAGTCGGTGTGTAGAGAAAGAATTGATGTGTTAGATTGAGTATACGTAAAATTCTTAAACAGAGAAATGGAAGAACTGATCAAATAAATATTGTCATCCTTCTGCCGTTTTTAATTCAAGATTCCGTATATCCCGAAGCTCACGAAGGGTACCATCAATGTAATCATGCACCTAAAGTTTCATTTTAATGGATGGCATCCTTTGGTTTTTAATTCATAAGCAACATTAAAACGTGTCTGTATATTAGATATGTATAGATGCCGACTAAATGATGATTTCGTCTGCGAGATTTTTTAATAGAATGAAAAAGTCGGCCTTTATCGGGTAATCTTGTTGTTTACCTTTTTAGTGACCGCTACAACTTATTACCGATTTCCTTGAATACATGTTAAAAGTCAACATGCAGGTAAACGTTCAAGAATCGATTCTAAGCGAGCAGTTCTGGCACCAGAGGCAGAATCGTGATTGAATTTGCTATAGATCTTCACCGCAAGTGAATTACGTTTTCACATAATTTGCTTTAATTACCGTATTAACCATGGAATAGACAATCCAAGCTATAATATTGGATTATGAATAAATTTGGGTTCTGTAAAATGAATTATATGACCGCGGATACACTCAAATCGATGATAGCAAATATTAAACAGGTCCTATGTGAGCTAATAACCGCCATAGTAATTTTCACATCACCTGGGACTCCTTTTTTAGGGTCCCGAGCCAAAATGGCAAAAACGGAACCCTTATAGTTTCGTCATGTCCGCCCGTCCGTCTGTACGTCAAAGGCATTTTATTCAAAAACTACAAGATTTATATTGATGAAATTTATAGTGTAGGTTTCTTGTATAAACTGATACTTAGTTTAGTAGTTAAATGACAAAAATACATATTTCTAGAACTCCATACATGTAACAGAAGTTGAAAAAAATTTTTTTTCGGCAAATGTCAACATGTGATACATCGACAACTCTTTCAAAACATTTTAAAGTTTTTAAGAAAGTTTTTTAATTAAGTGAACATTTTCGGAAATAATCGCTTCTGAAGTCGAATAAATTGTGTCCCCCCTTTATTTTTGGAACCCTATGTCCAAAAATATGATAAAATTTACAAAGACATCGCTTAATAAATAATTTCAACCAAAATTTTTTTGAACATGATCCGATATTTTGGAGTAATTGCCGAAAAACTGCGTTTCTCAACAAAAGGACGTAAATGTCATGAAGATACGCCCTTGTGCTTGTGCTTTATAGTTTATACTATTTTAAAAATAACAGTCGACATATCTACTTGTTTCTCTAGTTATAGGTGACTAAAATGCTTATATTTATTATGTGCGGGGAACGTGGAAAAAAGTGTAACAACGTAGTTTTTTTCATCTGCGGTGCATTTGTTTGCAGTAACGGCTTCGGTGCCCTACACTGAGCGTGGTCCGACAAGCGCTTGGCCGCTTTTTGTAATATTTCTTATTCAGGATACCGGTAGTTGCGATACTACCGGTACTCATGAAGTAACAGTACCTTTTATCGACAATAAAGTAAAATATTATAAGATTTATATAAACTGAGAATTGTAATTTGACGTCACACGTGCGACGTGTATACAGTAGAAACTCGATTATCCGGCCCTCAGTTATACGGATTCGCAATTATCCGGACTACCGACCGCGACCGATATATCAAATACCTACAAGTTGAATTTCTGCAAGCGTGAACGTGTTAGAACTGGTCTACCCCCGGCCCGCGGGATCGTTGCCCACGCGTTTCGTTATTGTTTTAGTTAGCAATTGTTACTCCGCGCTGACGTGCGTGTCGCGTCTGCACATTTAAAAATGTCAAAGCGTAAGAGAGTGGTGTTGTCGCTTAAAGACAAAATAAATATTATTGAGTCATTAAAAAAAGGAGAGACCGCTCGTAAGTTAGCTGATAAGTATGGTGTAGGCACATCCACGATAAGTGATATTAAGAAGAATACCGATTCAATTTTGTTGTACACCTGCAAATTAGATAGTGAAGACGGGAGTAAACATCGGAAAATGATGAAGAAACCGAAAAACGAACTTCTAGAAGACGCTTTATATTGTTGGTTTTTACAAAAACGATCAACTGGGCAACCGATATCTGGTCCTTTATTCTGTAAAAAAGCATTACAGTCAAATAAAAAAAATAGGTGGCAATGAGTTATTTGTGGCAAGTAACGGACGGTTGTACAGATTTAAATCTCGTCATGGATTTCGTAAATTGCCAATACAAGGTGAAAAAATGTCAGCTAATGTAGATGCAGCAAACTCTTTTAAAAATGATTTTAAGAAGAAATCGAATGAAAGTAACTATGACTTGGATTTTGTTTATAATGCTGACGAATCCAGATTGAACTAGAAATCATTACCTTCAAAATCTTTAGCTTCTAGGCGAGAGAATTCAGCTCCAGGATATAAAACTAGTAAAGAGGTAGAACCATAAAACACCTTTGCACCTCATCGGAAAATGAACATATGCATGAAACCCGCTTTTCTTCATACATTCGATGATCCGGGTTTTCGATTATCCGAATGCCTAACGACAACAATTAGTCCGGTTAATCGAGTTTCTACTGTACGTCTAATTGATGAGAGGTCGGGGGCGGTGCGTTCAATTAACTTAAGGGCTGATCAACTGATCAAACCGAAAACGCTTCCAGAATTCTGTGGCTGATACTTCGTCAGCCACTTAGTTGCACTTTCATCTATACACGCAAAAGAACAATGAAGAGAAAAATTTGCACGTTAAAGATATTTGAGAAAAACTACTCCGAGGTGTATTAGATGACAGAATACATTTCAATAATTTTTAGATTTTTCGTCTGCCTGTCTATTTGTGAATGTGTTCGCGAAGTCCACAGAACTTGACAGAATTTGGTACGATAATAGTTTATACCTCGGAGTAACATATAGCATATTTTTCCAGTTTTGCCGCGAAACCATAGACTGGTTTAAAAATGGTGCTAGGATTGGAATCCAAATAAGAACAAAATCAGGATTGTGGTGATTGATCGATATATAAGATGAGAGGTCATTGGATGACCTCACGGGCGAAAGCTAGTCATAAATAAATTTTAAAAGTCAACTTAAATTTGTACTGGTGATGATAAAATCACACAATCATTATACGAAAGTGGAGTTGGTAGCTTTTTCATTATTATTGTAAACTCACGGCTATTTTTCAGAAAGATAAAGCATTTGTTGTTTTTGTTGCTGTTGATAATTGAATAAATGAATAAAAAAAAAACAAAGAGTTGATACTCTATACACATATATGAAATCTAAGTATGTGTTCACGCTCAATTCTCAAATATTACGAGTTCAATCAACAACATCCCTTACTAGCGGTGAAAGGCAACCATTACAATGAATAAATAAGCAATAATCGATCATCAAACTTTAACAAAAAAATATGATGGGCAATATTATCTAGGTCTAAGGGATTGTTTTAGGTACTTTATCCGACTGTCTGCCTTTTTGTTTGAAGAGTCAAATCTGAAATGGCCGAATGGATTTTGATGAATTTTCAGAAATATTTTTATATATGAATTTATCCTCACGTCGTCGCAATTACTTCGCAGCTTTTAAAAGTCAAAACGTGATGAAAGTTGATGGATTACGATAACCCAGGTCATCTTAAGGTGTACAAGGATGGTGGACCAAATCATAGTAAAAATTATTCAATCTATACATGCATTAATGAAAAATGTCGATTTTTTATTACATTAAAATATTTTCGAGAAAAATAAATTGGGTTATTAAAGGACTAAGTTTTGTAATTTTTGCTTGTTTCCTTAATAGTAAGTACATGTGTGGCATAAAAAATTAATTCAATTTGATTACAATCTTTTTAGATTAAATACCAAATTGGAATTTCAATTAATTTTTAGTAATCGTAGTTATACTAAAAATTTCGGTTTCGAGATATGCGAAGTTTAAAAACATAGATATTGAAATCGAGATCGCGATTCAGGCTGAAATTGTAGTTAAAAATGAAAACAGTATTTTATCCATCGTTTAACATCATCATAATTAATCATCAAACTCGTCGCTTGCATGAAATGATGCGTGTGAAAATTAGTAATAGTCTAGAATGAAGTTTTTGTAAAAAAAAAACTGCAATTATCGACTAATATCGATAGTTGTAAGTTGTTACAATTCGGTTGCCATTCTAAATCAAATAATTTGAAATGGACACTCCTTGTCCGGTGTCATATCTTTAATGTCATTACCAAATATGAAACGTAAAGTATTCATATACATCACATATCTGTATTTTAAAGGTATATCTGGAAATGTCATTTATGTAGGAATATTATGTTTTATCTAAAAATTAAATTTTATACAAAAACGTACAGAATGCAACGATCTGCATTTCTCTTGTACCTTATCAATGCTGCATGTTGATAAGTCAATCATTTTTATTATCAGTACATGAAACTCAAAACATTAAATATAAATGCAAGTATATATTGCATACTCTTTGATTATTTTCAAATAAATATATAGTGTTTATATTATGCCATCTGACGGCTGAGGTAGACCGTTTTGTGAGACATTTAGTTAAAACGTTATATTTTATATATTGATATAGTTTTAACTTTACACATATAAAATGAAACGTTTTAACTAAATCAATCACGAAAAGGATATCTATTAAAAATCGAAACTTTTACATTGTTTCATTAAAATACTATTTTTTTCAGTGGACCCTTTTCCAAATTACGGTACCCAAAAAGTGTACCCTGTTGCAGATACGAGGACAGGTACCGATGGCGCCGGCGACAGCACAGCCCTGGACATGGGCAGCAGGTCGTCTTTGCATTCCGGACTCCACATGTCCGAGGATGAGCATTGGGAGATGAACTATCACGAAGCCGCCATATATTTAGAGGTTAGTCTATCGCTCTCGCCATAACCAGTCCGCAGCAACACTTGTATATGGGTTTCTCTTTTTAAGCGATCCGAGCGCTACAGTTTTCGTCATCTTCCGTCGACAGTTAGTGTATGCTGTTTAATATCATATTACACATCCTTCCGTATTGGTAATCGTGAAGAATGCTATTTATTTACATTAAGAAGGCACGCTTCTTCGCTTTAAAAAATCGCTTGTATCAATTGTTACCTATTTTGTGGTATGCGTCCAACTTAGTTACAGCTCTTTTATTACACTATTTCATAGTTTGATTTAAATTTTCTAATGATTTTTTTAATACAAGTCTTACCTATTAATTAATATTGCTCATTCCATACCTTCTACGTTTCACCTATTACCTCATTACGGGAAGATGAACGTAGTTCAACGAGTATAGCGTAACCAATATTCTAATATAGTACTTTTCTTATTTAGTAAATCTAGTAAATCACAATTTTTTTTGTGTCAGTTTTTATGGCAAAATCCTAAACCGAACGAGATAGGCGCAAACTTTCTTTTGGGCCTTTTACTCTATTTTGGTAAAAAACAAATTGACATATCTTTTTGGGTCAAGTGCGACTGTTACTCTAAGAAAGATAACTAGGTATCGCAATTTACTCCAATTTTGAATAAGAAGCAAGGCACTGAAAAAGCAAATTACAGTGGACCCTCGGTAGTCCGACAAATGTTTTGCAGGGCAGTGTCGGACTATCGAATTTGTCGGATTATAGAGTACTGCCTAAGTTCCCCTATAGTCCGAATTTTTTTGGAAAAGAATACCTTGTAATCCGACAAATTACAGATCAAAATACATAATAAAATTTTATCTGAACTGCAAATCATGCTGCACATATATGTCGGATTTAGTAGTCAAATTCAAACTGAGCAATAAAAACCAAAACAAAGCGCGTCGAGCATAATACAGTGTAGTGGTGACGCGTACAAGTTGCAACCTTGTTAATCAAGCGTTAATGAAGATTTGTCAAAATAATATTTTTGTTTCTACAAGCAACAGTGATAGGCATGTCGGATTACAAGGGGTGCCGGATTGTACAGGGGCCGGATTACCTGGGGTCCACTGTAATTAAAAAATATATACCACACAACTACAAAATGATCTCTAGCACTTCACTACTATATAGTTTGTAATATATAATTATTATTAAATTTAAATATTTTTTTATAAGATCTTTTTGCTTCTTCTAATGCTAAATTATATTCATCAAAGTTAATATATAACTCTTTTATTAATTTTTACATAAGAATAATATTATTATAACGTCTAATTGTGACCGTCGAGTTTTTTTTTATAGTACAATACTTTTGAGTCTTATTTAAATTTATTTAATTTAATACCCCACTCCAAGCATGAATCATTATTTTATTTTTTCATTGAACCAAGTGTAAACGCCACCATTATAGATTTAATTATTGTTAAATCTTTAACATAATTTGTTATAATAATCATAATACTGTTGGTGAACATGTAATTACAATTAAGCTACGTGATGTTTCTCCTTTATAATAATTAAATCAAACGATGGTATGCCACGGTTATTAATCGTTCTTCAACGTAATTGTATATTAAAAAACCGACCAAGTGCGTTTCAGGCCACGCTCAGTGTAGGATTCCGCAATTGCTCGTCACAATATGCGAAATTAAATGGAGGTTTTTTGCTTGATACTATGAAATTATTAACTGAGTTCACGGTTTAGCCGTTAAAAAGTAAACATCTAAAAACGGGGCCACATAGGATGGATATTAGGGATATTATGATTTTATATTTCAATAATTTTAAATAGTTCATAAACTTATACTTACTGTTTACTTCACAAACCAACAATGTCATCTTTTTTAATGGAATTTGTACAAAATTTTGTTTTTTACTATTCCAAGTAGGTACATTTTATGAGTTAGTCAACTTAATTCCTTAACTTGTAAATCCGACTTAGCTATGATAGTTTTCTTTTTAACATCGTTATATATACTATTGCCGTGTATTTTTTTACTTATCCGAGAATGACCATTTACCTGGAAGGGGTATACACTAACAAAAATTAGCTATTTCGCAAAAAAATCCCTAAATCCACAATAGTTCTCACAGACCCGTGTTTTTGAATTTGAGAAAAAAATTTACCCCTATATTATATGTAGGGGATGTTTTCTAAATTTTTTTCAAAATTTTATTCCACCACTTTGTCGGCGTGATTAATGTGTATACCCATACCAATTTACAGCTTTCTAGTACTAATAATCACTAAAGTAAACCGCTAACAGTGATGCAGACAGACAGACGGACAGATGGGCAGACATGGCAAAATTATAACGATCCTTCGTTGATTACGGAACCTTAAAAAAATGAGTTAGTTTACGTTTCACACTTCGACCGGACGTTCATTCAGACAGTCGTAAAATGCGAATATCGTTTATGACACGGAGAAACGCATAGGAAATTTTGTTTATTCCAGACAAGAATGTAAGTCCGGCAATTGAACCAAAAGCCGAGGTGGGACCAGCACTGATAACCGAACCCGGATATAAATTATTAACGAGATCGACATAAGGGATTAAGTACTTCATTGTACGTACTTTAAATTGCGGACTAAATTTGGTAGAGCTGTAGTGTTTGTTGCCATTTATTTTATTAACGAAAGTCGTCAAGATAATTAAAAAAAATGCCCGCGATCATGACACACTGTAGCTACCCGAACCAAATAATAGATCATTTTTTATTTAACATAAGGTTCATATCAGAATATACTTAATATGGTAAAAAATAGCATACTATGGTAAAAAATAGCATAGACAATAGTAAAACGTAACTGACATCAGAGATAATAAAACTGAGAGCCCCCGAGCAGAACGTGGCCGCCGGCCGTCAGCCCGCGTCGTTATAATGGGATTTGCTTGTTGCGATAATCGAATTGTACTAACCAGACACATCCCGACACAAACTCAGAGGCGATCGTGTTTGGTAGCGTTTATGTTCGATAGGGGCTGTTAATGATTAGGATCGCAGAAAAGTGGGAAAAATGTCTAGCAGTCTCTTAAAAAATTATGATCGAAGACTCGGTAGATAAAAAAACGCAAAAGACTAACAATGTATATTCAATACTTTTTCATATAATAAAAATGATAATAAACAAATTAAAGTGACAGAGATGGTATTAGTTTTTTTACACATAATTTTAAAACGAAAACAGGTTGCATCAATGCGGAAATTAAAAAGTTTTCTTGATTAAAGTTACACTTTGGTAGCCGAGTTCTGTAGCCCAATTATTTACAGAAGTATTTTAGTATTGAAAATGAAAATCGTTCGTTCCTCTGTGGCGGTGGACGTCCACTGCTGGATGTGAGCATCCTACCTAAAAGAATAATTAAAAAAAGTATGCGTGTATTTGTGTACATACATACATACATAGCGTAACTCTTTTACGACATATTTTTATTTAGTATTTAAAGTAAGTAGATTAAACGAGGTTTAACAAAAAAAAATAATAATTTAATTACGTATTTAAAGCGGCTATTTAATATATATTGTTGCTAAAAATTGAATTGATAACTTCCGTCTTTTATTCAAAAGTTCGAGTTTTTAATTAAGTGACTAAATTATACTACAATCTAAACCAACAAACATCTAATAATTCCAACTTTTTAATGAATATATATCTGTATATAATTGGGTGAATATATATATATAGTTGATTGTATCAATAGTGAAGTTAAAATAAAACAAATGTCGAAATTATAAATATGTTGATAAAGAAGTTTCACTTTGAAAATTTGTCGCTATTTACTTAAATATACTTCCACTTTTCGGTTAACTGGTTCTTTTACGCATACATAAATCTGTATACAGTACCACGCACGAAACTATGCCGCTCTAAATTGGTTACGAATTGTATAATGCGCCGGTATTACGCTCCTTGACCATTCCTTCTTCTCCGCCGCATTCCTATTTTACATCATTGCGACCCTGTCGTGACGAACTTCACAGCGGCAAAGCTTCTTGCGTTGTTCTATTAGCAGCTAAATAACATATGCCTAATAAAATATTAAAAAAGAATAACAGTTGGCGTCATGAAATAGTTTAGAAGTTCAATCCTTAACGCCGGTTCACTGATGATTAGGGGGTGTTAACGAGGAACACAAGTTAATGAAACCAGTTGGTACATGTCCTTCAATATATAAAGCATAAGTGTTTTTATACGGTCATGGTGAAACCAAAGGGAAGTGGTTTTATTATAAAGTAGCTATTTACCGCGGCTCCGCCCGCGTGGATATCCAATAAATTATTTCATTTATATCGACCGACCACGATCCCAGTCAACCATGATCCCAGTGTTGTTCCTTTTTTCTGATTTGAGTTCTGCCTTCGTTTTTGATTCCGATTCTTGTCCCGATCTTTAATTTCAATTCTGTTCAAAATATACATAATACCCCCGCAACTCCGAACGTATGGACATACAACGAATTATTTCGTTTTTTATATGGCCAATTACCACCCATGATCCCGATGTCACTCCTGTTTTCTATTCCTTAACAGAAGCGCCCATATTCTTACAACAAAACACACGTATTACCGCATTTTTTTTTATTATAAAACGATCTCAAGTTCTTGATCTTGATTTCGGTCCGGCTCGCAATTCTGATACAAACCGATGTTGAACTTGAACCACTCTTGAACATTGTTGTTAACAATAACCAATCCGATGACTATAACTTTTCTTTTTAACATCCAATTGTTGTAATGAAATAAAGTTTATTTATCCCTTCAGACAAATTTTTAACCGTAGGAAAATCCTGTTTAGTAGTTTTCGGTAATCCGGGTAGTAGTTTCTGCAGAACGTGAGATCCGGACTGTATTAAATTTAAAATAGTAGGAATAAGATATTTTCCTGCGATAAAATGAACCTTGTATTTTGTATTTTAAGAATTATAGCAATTCATGGGTGGAAACTGCATTCAATTCCATGAAGTAGTTGTTGCGTGTTGCAGTAACAACCATACAGACAGATAGATAGACAGAGAAAAATTGTAAAAATTGTTTTTTTTTGGCGTCTGTTGCTCTAATTAAGACCCTCCATATTAGTTTTTTTTTTTCAATATCTATAATATACAGACATTTGTAACAAGCTTTAGCCCGCAACTTCGTCCCCGTGGACTACAATATGTAGACCATTTTCGAAGCGCTCGTGGCGTTTATTAATATTTTTCCCGCACGACCATTTTAAATGACCTCCCTAATGTAAGTACTATGGAAAGGTCAAACTGTATTTCTTGTTCTACCCAACCAAATGAGATGAAATAGACTTTAGATGTTAAGTTGGCCCCTAACTACCAAATTGCGTAAACCTTATCAAAATTCGTTTAGCGGTTTTTTCGTGATGCAGAAACAAACATACAGAAAGACAGACAGACAGAAGAATACTAAAAACTATTGATTTAGCTTCTGTTGCTTTAATAAAGACCCGCATATCAGTTTTTTTAAATATCTATAATGACAGACATCGGGACGTTACAATTTTATTATATGTATAGATATATAAATTAAAAAAAAAATGTATATTTTGGCACCTATGCTAGAGTAATAAAAAAACACGCGTGGCACTCGGGGACTGCCGCAGTAAAGCTATTGCATAGTATTTTTTATCAACTTATGCAATTATAATTATTTATTTATTTTATTTATGCAGTATTTTTTTGAGGAGGTGTCCTAACGCCGAAACTCTAAGCAGGCATTGGTCACTAGATTGCTGGGCGAAGAGGGGGATTACGCATGCGCAGTAACGCCGATACAACCAATGCCACCTAGAGGCGAATTGCTGAACTAAAGAGACAAGCGTGATATTTCAAAAAAGTCATTAAAAGTTCTGCTATTCATCAATAAATAGCAAAAGTAAAAAGTTTCACCGCTGTGCCGCTCGGAGTGGGGGGTGTTAGGTTATTTTCGTTACGGAATTTCTGGATTCGGTCACCACGCTCAAGGCCCGCGATAGAAGCTATGCAATAGCTTAATAAAAATGCAACTTTGCTTTAGAAGTACAATGTAATTTTTCTCCTTTTTTCAGGAAGGCCTAAACAATGAGAAATTCGATTCTCACCCCTCAAGTCCAGAAGAGTTGCCTGCTTACTTACGCGTCCACAACCCCTGGTACCACGGACTCGACCTGTTAGCTTCGTTGGTTCTAATTCTTCTAGCCTTCACCGAAGACCCAGCAGTACCAGCTTTTATGGTAAGTTTATCAATTTTCTTTTTGTTTATCATAATATATATTTACTTTGAACAGCGAACCTAGTGTGTACTAGTGTTGCTAATGAGAAGCTGCTTCGAACGTCGTAAGCCTCGTTGAGACTTAGCGAAATGGCCAAAAGATATCTTTATTGGAAATTTTCAAAAATAGGTTTTTTAATGTAGACAGGGAGTTAATTTATGAACGTAAATAATTTTTAAGCTCATAAAATTGCATCGAATGTCATAAACTTCATTCGAATTGGATGCTTCATTTAAAAGAATTGATAAAATATATATACAATAACCATATTGTGTGTTGTGTAACAAAGACATTATGTTATGTAATTATATAATACAAATATAGAAGAAAATTTTATTTTGAGGCATGTTTATTAGGTTTAGACAAACTAGTTTTTTATATAGTTATTGTCAGATTTTAAAATTTGTCATCAATAACAAATTTCTTGGTCTTTTTACTAAAAGTGTTTACCTACCTACTTAACTTCATACTAATATGTACAGTAATTAGTGTTGTATGTGGTCAGTTAAAAAAAAAATCGTATTTATTTATTTTCCCTCATAGAAACTGACAATAAATGTACCACTGACTTGTATTCTTTTCCAGCTACCGGTGTGGGCTCACGGAACCATAGAAATTTTGGCACTAGCTGTAATAGGTATTGAATTACACCTCAAATTGAAGTGGATCGGCTGGAGTACGATTCTTAAACATAAGAGAACAATGATGAAGGTAATTATTTCTATATTTGTTTTTCATTTTTTTCAAAAAGATCTTGTTTAGAAATAGTTTTGCAAATGCAGTCAATGTTGTATCTATAATATCGACACAAGATATTGATTGAATTGATACATTGACATTATTGTTTATTAAGTATTATATTGTTATTATCGTCGCATGTTTAGTATACAATTGATTGAATATTTGAATAATTAAAAATTAGATATCAATTTTTCACAATGTCTTACGTTTTCTAGATTGATTATATTATTATATCTTTCCTGAAAAATGGAAAACAATCAACGAAACATTGTACATTTTGAAAATTTAACATGAAATTTTTTATTAGTCCAAATACTCCTAATTAATCATACTATATTTTTAATGCCTTGTTTCGTTTTATTAATTAACAAATGTTTGATATTTTAATTTTATTTTTATGTGTTTTTTTTTCTTAATTATGCGTTTGCGCGTCGATGTTCACACGCAGTACTTTTTTTGTTTCAGGGTATAACCTTACTGATAATGCTTCTAGAAGCAGTGGTGGTACTGTGTAGGCAGTCCTCTCACTTCCGGGTGACGAGAGCATTAAGGCCTATTTTCTTAGTAGACACTAGGCACTGCGGGGGTGTCAGGAGATTCATCAGACAAATATTACAATCTTTACCACCTATATTGGATATGTTAGGTTAGGAAAAAAATGTTTTATCTCTTTCTTTTCTTAAATTATTAATATTTTAAAAGTGAAAAAATTGTATTCTGTAAATATTTTTAAAGTTAGTTAATAGATTTGGTAAATAAGACAATAATATAAACATAAAGTATTTTTTTAGTATGTACCAGTTCGTTCATAACATGAAGATTTTTGATTTTGATAAAGTTCAAAATGGTAATAACTTATTTCTTAGAACAAGATATAGAATAATTTTTATTTAACAATTTATGTTTTTATACCACTCTGCGAAACTTTACTGATGCCGCCATTTTGATTCGGCTCTGTTAATATTCATTAAGTTATCATTGAAGTTTTGTTTGACAATATCTTAATAAAAAAATAGAAATAAAAATTGCATTGTTGTGATACTGTTACACATAATGACGTTTTTCTCTCTCATTCTTCTCTCGCTCTTTCTCTAGTTATCCAGTGGTATCGATATTTTTTTAGTATTCATGTTTTTTTACTTATCAAATTAAATTATGGTTATATTTTCTGCAACGTAAATTGTGTACCCCTTAAGTCATATTTCAATATCAACAACTCATATACGTACCAGAATATTGCACGACTCATAATGCGAAGCATTAAGAAGTGCTCTACGAACGAATAATTTTTTTTCCTCAATTTCGTAACTTTTTTCATCAATAACACGATTAATAATTCATGTAATTTTATTAACCTGTGCACTATTTGATAGATAATTTAATGAAGATTAATTCTATCACTGGTTCAAATCGATTTAACATAATACAATTAGAAAAAACTATCAAAATAGTCAAAAGAAATTTCCTGTCAATCAACACTTTTTTCGTTCCGGACACGATAGCGAGCGTAAAAATTCACTAATTTGATCCATTTTTTTTTTTAATAGCTTTAGATCCACTGTCCGGAGATTGGTATTGAAAATGGTTAACTTGATTTGTGTCGTTTAATAGTTATTAACAAAAAACGAATGAACATTATGAGTCGTGCACTTTTGGATTTTCCAAATATTTTTAGTTTTGAACCGTTCAATATATATTCAAATTTTAATATCATTGTTAAGTGCTTTAATTAATGCTGAATTCTTAATTTTTGATGTTTTTTTTTAATAACTGCATGTAATCATAAAATGTTCCATATTGAACCTTACAGGTTTATTGATGTTTTTCGTTGCAACATACTCCTTACTGGGATACTACTTATTTTCCGACCACATCGACAATGGCCACTTCAAGACTATCAGTGATTCTTTTGTGAGCATGTTTGTTTTGCTGACGACTGCCAAGTAAGTTTTTTAGACATTGGCAATTTTATGACCTCTGTATCTCAAATGAAACTTTTTTTTAGGTAACCTCAATATAAATAGATGATGTCATTTAAATGTATAAAATATGTAACTGTCTTTGTAACTTATTTAAACCATTTTATTGGTACATAATATTATTACAATTCTAATAATACAACTGTTTAGTTTTCTTCGACCTTCTTTTTTATAAAATTAGTGATTTGAATGTGCTTAATCCAATTCATAATTTTTTGAAACATTATCTCATCTCACTCAAACTTTACACATATTGTCCACAGTTTTCCAGATGTGATGATGCCTTCATATGCAAAGTCTAAGTGGTATGCTGTCTTCTTCATATTGTACATAATCACAGTTCTCTATGTGCTTATGAACTTGGTGAGTATATTTCATAGAATATTTTATATAGATCCATTAAATCATAAGATAATATTCATTTGAATATTTTTCATCTGTTATTTTTATTTAGAAAATACAAAGACTCATAACTTTTGAATGTACATCTAATATTAAAAGATTTTAATATATGTTTAGTATAAACATAATTAAAATTAGATTTATTTACAATATAACTCTTAAATATGTTACAAATTTGTATCATTGTTCACCATTATGTGATAACATACCTTATATAGTACGACTTGACAAACCCATAACAATAAAAAGTTCGTTGAATCGACTTTATCGTATTACGTCATTAATTTCAGATGTTGGCCGTAGTGTACGAAGCTTTCACGCGTATAGAACGCGAGAAGTGTCGAGCGCTGCTGCTGCACAGGCGCTGCGCGACGCGGCACGCGTTCAGGCTGCTGGTGTCGCGGCGGGCGCCGGACGTCGTCCGACTGAGGCACTTCTCCGGTCTCATGAGGCATTACGCGCCTCATATAAGTGAGAAAAATTTATGTCGTTTCAACTAATCACAGGACGATCTGAATGATATAAATGGCCCGTTAACATTACTAAGGCCCTTGATCGACAATGGTAGCCGACATAGCTCGGCCTGTGTCGACATTCTCATTGGATGATTGGATTTCTTGGACTTTCTTGAATTCCTCGTTTTTTATATCCAGCGTCCTTGCTATCATCGACGCCTCTTCCGACTCCGTTTTCGGTGACATGTTTCGTTCTGATGTTCTTTGTTCCAAGCCTGAGACCCTCTCTTTTCTAATCATGCTATCGCTTTCAATTCCGATATCAAAGCCGTTTCCGAATATTTGTAAGTTGAAGCTCAACACGTTATCGGTATAAGCAGAAAATATGCTATTTGTGTTTTAAATTTGATCTAAATTTATCTAGCCGTTTATGTGTGATGGAGTTACAAACAATGAAACATCGTCACAAACTGTCACATTTATAATATACTAATAGGATACAGCACTGGAGGAAAACGCAGTTAAAAAACCCTATCATTTGTTTTAATTTACTGTGCCTTTCTTTTTATTAAACCATTATTATTAATTATTGAGTTATATTAGGATTATTGACATTCTCGCTTGTTCTTGTTTTCTGTCTACCTTTCCCTCTCACGCCATATTTCGTATTGCTTTCCTTCTTAACCCTTATCGCCCACCCTCAACAATACTACTTCTCTAAGCAAACTCTCACTTTTGGATAGAAAAATAAACAGTGTCCTATATTTTACGTGATAATGAGTTCTATCTTTTCACATAAGGTCATCAAAATCGGTTTAGTCATTGTCTAGTACAGAAAAAAAAGAAAGATAAACAGACAGTAGTTTATATATTACAAAATAGTTTGCTCTATTAGTATACCAAAGTTCATTAGAATCGATTTAAACATACAAATGAGCAGTCAGACAGACAAGAGGTAACCCATGTCCATCCTCTGGTATAAAACTATTCCCGTGCCAAATTTCATCACAATCGGTGCAGGTTTGAGCGTTAAAACCAACCAGATTGATACACTTTCGCATTTATAATATTAGTATGGTTGTAGAATGATACCAATAAATTATCTTTTATAATCTACAGGTGGTTTGGATGTTTATCTGATGTTCAAGCAGTTGAATCAGTCCGGTAGCGGTGGACTGTCTAGGAGCGAGTTCGCGGGGCTGTACGAGGTGTTCGCGCTCCGCTGGGGCGCCCAGGCCTCCAGGGCGCCCTGGTACTCGTCGTCGCCTCTCGAGCCGATCGGCCGCATGGCAGCGACGGCGGTGCGGTGGCCTTATTTCGAGTATCTGATTTGTATGTATACACTTCTTTTTATAATCTTAGTTAGTAACTGCCAGATTTAGTACGTGTTTAAAAATCCACATTGATAATTAATAGTTTTTATTTTTTTTCAAAGTTCTATTAAGAAATTTTGTAAATAACCACAATTATTGATTACGCATATCAAATACGTATATGCAATCAATTAAGTGTGCCCTTGAGAAATGCAAGTTATTTATTTTTAGGATGAGATTAGGTGTAAAAGATTGAAACAGAAATAAAAATATTGACAACCACCTTTGAGTGTTTTAAATTGAAGTTCCAATTTTTTTTTTCTCATCCTGACCACAAAATATATTGTCATGTCGACCAGTCCACGTGTGTAATATTCTATCATCAACCCCATAAATTTATGGCGACGTAAAGACATTACAACATCGAGGCGTTATTTGATTCTGTGTTGCAAGAATCATCTATTCCAGTCTTTTTAGTATAATTATGACAATGCACAGTAGATCTTTATATATCAGAGTAATAATTAGGTGTATTGGCTTAATTCACATGCAAAAAATAATGAGCTGTCAAATATATTTCAAAGTTTTCTTTTGCATTAATATCTAAGTTACGCAAGGACCCCGAACTGCTTAGTTGTTGTCATTCAATTTGGAGAAACTATAGCATGCCTAATATTAACGGGTTATAAATGTGGACCATTATATCAGGAATTGCAACAAATACTGGGCTAAGAAACTTAAAGGAAGAAAAAAAGTGCAAAGGAAGGCAAATAGAATCACGTGGCTTATGAACATGCCCTCTCTATGGTTATTGTACAAGATGAACTATTAGAAAGTTTTCCAATCAATTCTATCGACGGCAGAACGATGCTCCAACTTAAACCATTTATTTTACAGACGCATTAATCGTGGGAAACGGCTTGGCTATGCTGATTCGCGTGTGCCAAGCGGCCGGTGACTTGCAGAGCAGCGCGAAACTGCTTTGTGCATCGTGGGACACCTGGCTGTTCTTGACTCGTTAGTATTGAATTAAATGCTATCTGAACCTTTAAATAGCTGATAGTGAAGCCTAAGCAATAAACCTCAGAGTTCATCTTTCATATAGAACATCGTCATACATCTACTATGGTTCAACATATTATTGAAGTTTACCAAGAATGGGCAGCTTAATTTATACTTCCGGTGTCAGGTTTTTTGTCTTACCATTTCAGTTGAACCTTCTTTTAATGGTTGTTCAGACTAAAACCCGTTAAAAGACATAGAATGTAAATTTTATTTTAGAACTGACTTTTATTTTAAAAGTAAGTTGTAAAGGAGATGGTGGAAGAGGCTCTTAATATTTGACATAAAAAAAATGGTTCTTATCGAATTAGAACAATTGTAACAAAAACAATTCATTCTGCATTTACAAATGATTATTGTAGATATCTATGGTCTTAGGAAATGTACATTTAAATGAACTTTTAAAATAATATAAATACTAACCAAAATCACATTAATATGTCGTATTTCCTGGACTTCATATATTATTTTTACACTTTAAATCATTGGTATTTTCACTTAAAAGTAATTATTACAGGTCCAGCTTTTATACATTCCATGACTTAAATCAAGTTAAAATATTTTTATTGAACATAACACGTAAATTGAGAATAATTGTAATAGTTGATTACAGCGCGCACACGTTCGAATATTCACCGTAGATCACGACCACTGCTGACGTAACAGCAAAATATACGCGGGCATGATTAAACCGAGTCGATGAAATACGTTTTAAACGTATTTAAGACGTTACTGTACATACTAAATCATAATAGCTCGTCCTTCGCCTGAAATATCTTGGGTATTGTGAACTTTAAGGAAAAATTAAAAACGCCGTCCTGTTAATTATGCTCGACTAAAGTCATTAGCATTGAAATAAGCATTTTATTTTATATTCACAAATAACTTTATTCTACCTATCGTCGATTTGATCAATGATAGTTTCGAACTTAAGCCAAATTATACCGCAAACACGTTAAGCTGTCGGTCGCGGACGTTGCCGTCTCATTGACGATAGCAGTAATTATACCTCCCCTATCAGCGGGAAGGCCTAAGCTCTAAGCCCCTCTGCAATAAGGTTATTAAAACCAGACACACGAATACTGAGCCTTCTAGTCTTCCAGTTCTATCCAGTCTTTTAACTGAAGGATTTAATTTTATTAACTATATGTGCCTATTTTGTGAATATACCAGTGTTCTCAAGGCTTGAGCTATGAGAATATATTAATAAATAAATATCACGAATTATAAATGGCGCTAATATCAGAGGTAGATTTCGAAACGATATATATACAATATATATATTGTTGCAGTGTTTCTCATAGAAGCCGGCATAAGGATGATGGCTAGTGGGCTGCGTAACTACGTGGAGAGCGGATGGAACGTGTTTGATCTGAGCGTTACGCTCCTGGCGCTGATGGGCGCCGTCATGCTCACCATTGCGCCCACGCTGTTCATCGTTGTCATGTTCAGGCCACTGAGGTGGGTTTAAATTTAAGTTTGAATTCTTTGACGAGAAAGTGAGAGAAAGAGAGAGAGAGAGAGAGAGAGCTAGGGAATTGGAGAGGTTGGAGAAGGCATGAGAAGAGAGAGGATGTTTTGTCTAATGTAACGTCTAAGAGTAGGTGTAATACCTTAAATATACAAAAGCTCCATTCAAAATTAAAACTAGAGTTTACAAATTGTTATTTTTCAGTTTTATCTGAATACACAAATCAAAGTTAATGTTTTAGATAGAAAAAAATATTATGAAATTGTTTTTTCCTACAATTTTACAAGACGCGTAAATATTTTTATTTTTGTATTCGAAATCGAATTCTATATTTTTGGTAACATTTGCTATGAATTCAATTATTATAAAAAAAAGATCGTACTCAACGACGTTATGTACATTTATAACATTGTGAACTTCTAACGAAATCATGACTGCTTTTTTAGATTGATGAGATTGTACAAGCTAAAGAAGAGATATCGCGACGTGTTTGGTACGCTGGTGCTGCTGTCGCCGCTCATGTCGTCCGCCGGTTGCGTGATGCTTGTCATGTACTATTTTTTCGCCATCATCGGTATGGAACTATTCGCTGGCAAGGACTTGAAAAACTGCTGCCAGTGAGTTTGTTCATTAATATAGACAGATCGGTGAGACACGTAGGTACATCAACGGGAGGCTTGCAGGTAGTTCAACAAAGAAATCTGTATCACATTCTATTTAGTGGAGTTTGATGTATGCCTCGACTTCGATAGCTCTAAGAGTTTTTTTATGTTTCTTCTTGTACGCTGAGTATAATTGCGTTGTCAATAGTCCCAAGTCTTGGACTGCTTCATCTAACGCGGTCGACCTGCATGCATAGACGCGTGAACCGAAGCGTGTAATCATAAATTGTACTCAGACTTCTAACTATTATGCAATATTTATAATGCTGGTACAAACAAGCAAGACGATATTCAAGTAAATATTGTTAATTTAATAAAACAACATTTTATAATTTTTAACATTTAATAAAAAATATATATTATCAGTTTGAAAAAAAAAGACATATCTCAAACACTAATATAATGTACAGAAAATGAGTAACAAATTATAGGAATTAGGAACCCATTACAAGTTACATTAATATTATACCATATCTCATATACTTCACTGGTATTCTTTATACAAGCGCTATATGAATAATATAAAAGTTCATCCAATCTTATAAATTATATTAACTAGTAGGATTTAGCTCACACTTATTCAGATCAGTTTCAGCGCCGTAAACTATTGGACCACGCTCGTTTGGAATGATCCATCCGACTAATCGAATGTACCGAATACATAAGTATCACGTGACACATGGTGTTGCCACTATCGACAATTTACTTATGTATAATGTTTTGGCTGTATCGTAACTCATTGTCATCTAGATACTTTCACTGTTAACATAATAAAAATTTCAGCAATAAAATGCTTAGCATTGGAATATATTTTTAATAATAATATAATGGATTTTCAGTGTAGTGGCCCAGATAGTTTTCAATTCAATTGAAAAAACAATAAAACCTATGTGGGCTTAGACTCATACGTCGTTGAATGTACGTTCGATTGGCCTGTTATATAATTTTCTTTTCGTTCCCAGGGACACGACCGTCAAAGACTTCTACATATATTCGGAGAACAGTTCAACGGCTCTCGGATATTATTACTTGAACAACTTCGAGAACTTAATAACAAGCGGTGTAACTTTGTTCGAGTTGACCGTCGTGAACAACTGGTTCATACTCATGAACGCTTATGCGAGCGTCGTCGGCCAGTTCAGTCGTATATATTTCATGGTAAGTTTGTTCTCTATGTTTGTTTCCGAACTGTCTTACCACTGTTGACTCAATTGTAAGTGTGAAAAGTGATTGATAAGCTATTTATTGATCTTTATTTTGTCTATTGTTCTTTTCTGATCTCTATCTTATATTTAACTCATATTAATGCAATATAAAATGGACAAAAAATTGTTGGAAGATTAATATTATTTAACATTTTTAAATATCAAGTGAGTACTTTTTTTATTTTTATGTTCTCCATGAAAATTAAAAAAGTACCGCAGTCTACACATACTTTTGATTTTAAGATTGAATGTATATTTCAATTTATCCGTTATAATGAATTTGTTTAAAACATCTAGATATAAGAAAAACATTGGCGATTGATATCGAACTGTTTGCAAAGTTTTGTACATGTATAAAAAAAATTATATCCTCGCCCATTTGGAAACTATTTTAACAAATCCAACTTAACACACAATATTTCGTATCAAATTTTTGACTAAATTAGCATGAGCCTAATGTGAAATAGATTCAAGAAAGCAGCTATCACAACTTTTATCAAATTCACAAAAAAATTGTGAAGTTCTTAATTTTGTTACATACATTACATTACAAGATATATGATTCATATACCCTATGTACATCATCAGAAACAAGATGAAAGAACAGAAAGAGTAGACTTACCATAACAGAAACGATTCAGAATGTCTCCATCTAATCTTTCTTGTAATTAATATGAATATTATAGCATTTTCAAGGGACAAACAAGCTTGCAAACAAGCGGAGAGTAAGTGGTCATCGCCGCTCATGAACACTCGCAACCTCGGAGGAGTTACCGACCTATTGGGTAGGAATAAGATGTTTCATGGAGGGGGAGTGGGCCACCAGAACTCTCATTCACTGGCAGGAAAGAAACATCGGGAGCTTTTACGTCTGTATTCAATAACAGTGTGATATTTTACTGGTCGAGTTGGCTCATTTTCTTGCTACAGCCAAATTGACCACAGCGTGGCTCTTTCACTCTAAATATATTACATATGTACGTCTCAGGAGTTTAAAACTACACACTTAATCATGTACTAGAAATAAACAAATATTGAATATTTTTAATTCATTACATACTTCTCAGGTCTTCTACCTATTCACTATGGTGGTGCTAACGATAGTCGTAGCGAGCGTGCTAGAAGCCTTCCGTTTCAGGATACAGTACAAAAGAAGCACTACAAAGAGAGACGGTAAGTTTCATTTATGTAGCTCTTCATTCGTATTCTTTCATACAAACCATCTTCCTTTCGTTCATCATAGAAGTGGAAGATGAAATGAATGAACACATTTGATCTTCCACTTAAACTGTGATCACAGGATAATGACAGGAATTGTTGCCATCGCAACGAATGTATATCGAATCATAAAAATATATGGCGCGCGTTACACGTTTCTCTTCTTATGTAATAGACTGCGTTCAAAACCGCGTTGTCACAGTCTCATATCTCATTTGAATGGTACATAGTCTGTGTTTTGATTGGTCATCACAAATATTCAACAGTGAAATGTTTTTGTGACATATTCTAGAGGAGAAGTTATTACACGAAGAAGTGCATACGAGCTGGGAGGAGGCCCAGCGGCTCGGCGCCACGGGCGAGCTGGCCGAGGAGCTGAGGCCGTATTTACCACCTGGAGTGAGTTAATTTATCTTTATTATACATACTTTTTGGAGCATAAAGAAGTTAATAATTACAGTGGAATCTCGTTAACTCGAATTTCAAGGAAAGTGCTGAGAATTTCCAGTTAATGACTTAACGAGAATACTATGAGTCCAAACAAAATGTAGATTTATTAAAGCTTGTTTACAATTGCATATCTACAAAAACAATATAATGAAAACACCAAACATTCCTTTTGGATGTTATTGCTATGAATTCTGGCAATCGAAAAAAAAACTTCATTATATTTCACTACTGTCGACTTATGGAGTCTGCTTTCTGATTGTATGAATTCAAGGTATAGAGTAAAAGTATGTACTCATAGTAAAATAACACTTTGTTCGAATTGCAAAATCTAAATAATTCGAGATACCGCGCATTTAGGTGTTCAGCCGAAAGGAGTGGCTTTTTTTTTTCATTTTACTGAGGATCCATTTAACGAGATTTTAGTTACCGATACTCTACTCTGTATACACTTAAAAGAAGTATATATGAATCATGTAAAGGAAGGAAATACTGGAACAAAAAGAAAATGAATATTCGATAAAATTTATTTAATTTCATGGACAAATTTTAATTTTAATGTAATCTGAAAAGATATGGTTTTGAAACATAAACTCATAATCAATGGTACTGTATTATTGATTAGTAAGGTATTGGTGGTGTGTGATATAACGGATGTTATAACATATAACATCCGATATGTTATAGTCGGATGAGTAGACAGAAAAAACAAATATTGTCTAAAGTTAAAAGGTAGTCTGGTACAGTAATTGTTAAAATGACTATTTGATGTATTTTAAACAAGTTATAATAGAATAGTGCAATAGGATTGCAATTAATTAAGTGTATGTGGCTCTCCTCAAAGTAGATATTAATACAGTCCGCACGCTGATCGGATGCATGCTGGATTCTGGACATGTATTTGAAGATTTGTTTATGCACCGTTTTTGGTTTTTATCTCGGTTTTTTCTCTACCATTAAAGTGTATTACATTTAAGAATTCAATTTAATGAGAAATCTATAATAATTTTAAATAAAAAGCATACAATTACATTTTAAATGAAGATAAATATTGTACTAAGTACTCTTATCACTATTACCATAACAAAATTGAAAAAAAAATCACCTAGGCCGTTTGTTCTGTCAAACATTACAGTGAAACTTAAATTTATTCTTATGTAAATTAACATTGGAAATTATAATACAACTCACGTTTGTTCGAAACAATAAACAAACATTATTGGAATACAACATTTCAGAGTTGTTCTACCAAGTAATTTATTATAATAAAAATCAAGGGGAACTGATAAATTCATTAATTCTTAATTACTTTAACGCGATGGAAAAATTTAAATTACATTGTGCAGGTTTCGGTGACGTTCATCGGGTCGAGGCCCAGAACCAAAGAGGTGCTGCAAAGGCGGATGTATCAGAGCGATATACATCGCTGGCTGGCCGAAGAGGATGATAACGAAGGTAAATCGATAGCGAGCAATATAAATTATTTCCAACACGGTACGTCCAATGTAATCCTCAGTGAAGTTAGGCACGCTTATAAGGGTACATTTCGGAGATAAGCGACAGTAAATGCTATCTATAATGTTGAAAATTCCAATGATTCGTACTTCGAAAAAACGTTGAAAATTGTGTTTAGCGCGTTTATTTCCAAATTCGACGGTAGTTTCGTTCGCAAGCTCGTTCAAACTTCCATTTTCTTTGGTATAAATCTCTAAAAATCTCCATTTTCAAAATAACTGCAACCTACCGATATATATTGATCGTGCTACACGACGACACTGAAAGGCGAAACGCGGCTCGGCCGTTCACGTCACAGCTTCAGTGGCGCCGCGTCAGTATCGCTGTGTTTCTTAAACGCTGTCATACATTTTCATAGAACCTTGTACTGCAATACTACTATTGCTCTGTCGCAACATCAATGACGCCAGAGCCGCCTTGCTCGGAAACCCACCTTAAAATACACCAAAAGTTTAAGATTAATTAACATTCAGTTCATGCAATTCTGATTTTATAAATATTTTACAATGTAATTTAAAAGCAAACTTTTATTATGACATATATAAAGTTATATTTTTCTTTCTTTTATTAATCTTCGTGCTTGGTAAAAAAAATATAATAGAAATGTAGTTTTGTGTTTTAACTGTTTTAATGATCCAACAAATATGTATGTTCATTATTTCTGTTAAATCAGTGACCTTATGTTATTGAAATTTCTTGATAATCTGTTATAAACTCCTTACGATATTTGATCATTACACATCTTTAAACTCGTTTCCTAGACCGTGTACCGTCGACGACGGTGACTTCGAGCGAAGACCCGCTCGCGCCCCCGCTCATCAGAGACGGAGGTCAGCGCCAACTGCAGCCCGGCTACCAGTTGTAGAACTTGCTGGTTGCAGCGCTGATCGTGAAACTGCGCTCTGTGTGGGAGCTGGTCAAGGTGTTATGATGAAGTATCGTCGGTCGCCTCGTAGCCTTCTTTTCATAATCTTTCAAATGCAGAATTAGAATTTAAATTGACCTGCGTCATTGACAACAAAGGCATCTACTTATAGCAACATATTCCGTTAGAAATCATAGTAATGAGAGGAATTTGATTTTGTACATATTTTTTTTGCTGCCTGTCCCTTGTTTTGTTTCATGAATCTATCAATATTACGTATGGTTTAGATGTAGAATTTTAACAGTTACGGTCTTTTTAAAATATCAGTTCCCATTGAAACATAATAATCGTAGAAATCTCAAAAAAATAACCTATAATATTAAACGGATATTTGGCTGAATGAAAAATTAATGAAGTTATTCTTTCTTGCTTGTATTGAGGTAACGAATTTAATCGGTTTATGGTTTTCACGAGAAATTAGTTTTAGCCATCGAACGTGATATATGAACATAGAGTATACACTCATTTACTGTAAAACTCGATATATGCAACTACAATTTTAATTTTGAAATATGCACACATCTCTGTGCTATATAAAAATCCACATTCGCTCTATTGCATGTGAAAAATTAACAGATTACGTCAATGCAATATGTTGCAATTTTTAAATTAGCACTTAGAAAGTTTATTTTTCAAAATGCAAAATTGAAAACAACAACAACTATCTGACTCTGTATACTTCTTTTATATGATATGTGGATAATATTCTATTAAAATACAGTCAATTCTAAAACAGAAATTGTGCTGAGCACTTAACATATGTATCGGTGTGGGGTATGGATGTGGTCTGATCTTTAAATATATATATGTATATTTTTTATGTATGTGAATAATGTAATCAAATGTAGGTATTTGTTGTAATTAGAAATGAAAAAACAGTTAATTCATTCAGTTGATATTTTAAATTGTAGAATTTTGTTGTAAAGCACTGTGGAAAAGTTTATAAACACGAACGAGGAGAGACTGTAACTTTCTAAATGTTCTGAGGCAATGTTACTAAAAAAATATCGTAGAAAAGTTATCATTGTGAATTCTCTTGATATATGAATCAAATCTCTATTTAGTGCAATTTTATTTTGTTTATTCATTTTTCAATCAATCACATTATTGTTTAAATACCTAGATGTTGGAGAGTCACTTATATTGATTGAAAAAAACATAAAGACCGAAATATATATATACATCATATTTTGTATTGAATATTGATTGTAAGTCTTTTTTGCGCTACTTAATGAGAACTTGTTAATAATCTATAATGTATCCAGTTACAAATTCATCTAAATAGATGTCTAATGCAAAACGCAATGTTAGGTTTTGCAAAGGCTCTTCTTTGAATGTCTAGTTGAAAATGTAATTATCCAGTATATTTAGAAATCATTTTTTCAATTTGTCTTTTATACACTCTATTGTTTTAGTGTAACAAAAGAAAAGTGCCAGTATTATTCTTTTCTATTGTAACTAATTTTTGTTATATTTATTTAATTTAGCATGTCGATTTTTAATTATATTTGGCATCTTATGTGTTGTGATTTTACAAGGTTGCAGCTGATATTATTTGAAATTAATGTGGTAGGTATAAAATTAATTTTATATTATTAAACTCATTTAATAGTTTTATATAAAGAAGCTTTATTAAAATATTAATAGAAAAATAGAAATTGAGTGTTAAATTGTTATTTCTATTGTAATAAGCTTTTAATGAAAGACTATCTAATGATTGAGATTATAACTATTATTAATCCAATTATTAAGTTTACATTTTATTAATTGATTTTATTTTACAATAATTTTTGTTAGCTGTGATAGATTTCCATAATTAATTTATTTAAGAACTAAAAGAAAATTTACTCTGAATCGAAATATAAGTGTATAATGAACAAAGCCTTCAAAAGGTCATGTATTGAGTTATTTACATTAACTTTCAAATTATTGTAATATTAATGCAATTTAATAGAAATGTATTAAAAATAAATGAAAACTGGTAGTGAGACTAAACTATGTCGAATTAGTTGTTATGGATGAAATACTTGCTGTGTGAAACTTATTCATTTTATCCAGAAAAACTTCCACCAAAATATTGATTGCCTTTTCTAAAAAGTGATTTAGAATATGAGAACTATTGTAATGTAGGAATATAGTAATTACAATTTAAGTTTCATGCATTTGATAAATATCAGTATTTCATTGCGATTAATATTCCAATGCATATTATAATAAAACTAATTTAAATACGAATGTCACACCAAATGTTTTTCGTTTTTAACAGCTTTTTATCTATCGTTTTGTTAAATGTATTTGAATTGCCAAAAAAAAAAACTTAAAACATGAATTAGTATTAAGAATTCATCTATAAAAGTGTTTTTTTTTTGTTAAAATGTTTGATTAAAAAATGGCCGTGAATGAAGCGCTTAATGATACCAAAAAGTCGCTGCGCAGGAGACGCATATTCGAGTCCAAAAGCCCTGCACGGGTGATTGTCTTTGTAAATCCATAATATCATTTATCACCATCATGATGACACCTACGTATCGAAAGACTCACCAGGATCTTCGGTGACATTTCCCGACACGCATTGAGAAGGCCTTCCTTGTAGAGAAAATCAGTTTTACATATTCGAGTGTACTGTATAACTTAGACGCCACGTCTTTTCAATTAATTTTATTACAGAATGGTCACACTGATGTATGGGCTCAATCATTATACTGTTGTACTGTCAGAATTGTTACACTGTTTACTCTTACATAACGACAAACTAATACTTATGCGGCGAGCGGACGCTAAAATTGTGCGTGTACGATTCGACGCTCGTCCCCCTACACTGTTTAGCTGCGTTTATTCACTCGTCCTCGCCCATTCGCGTTATGGGTTGTGAAAATGAATTAAAAAAAAATGATGAATCGTGCATGGAATTAATAAAATAAATAGCCCAAAACTATACACAAACGATTCCTTGTCCAACGGTCAAAAATCCCATATCGATACTTTCATTTAACAGATGCCTTGACAAGAAAAAAACATTTTGATTGTATATAAAATACTTCGATGTAAATAACATTTAGTCACAGTTCTAGACTTTACGATTATATATTTTAACTATTTACTGACCTAAATTTCAACTGTGTTGACTGCGACAGCCGAAGTCCTGTAGAATTTGGTGATTTTTTTTTCAAAGTGCAGATTTCCTCACAATGTCCTCTTCTTTCACTACAGCTTATTATAATTGAAGTTCGAATGTGCGTCTCCGGTTACTGTGTGGGAGACCGGCATACAAAAAATACTGCTATATAATGACGCGTGACGCAACATTATATTGAATACAGAAAAATATTTTAATAATTTAATTTGTAACGGAGATTCCGTTTAAATGTTAGCTGTTAAGTTTAAAAGTATTTGTGTCTATGTTATTGTATTAGTATTGTCAAGTATTAATTGGACGTAACCCCGTATTCTTAGTTCTTAAGCGTACATTCAACTTGTATGGCGTGAAAGTTTTTAACGTATGCCGTGTCGCTTTGGCATGAAATGAAACTGTAGCTTAAATAAATTTAAACTTATGTATTCATGTAAAATTTCTCTGATTTGTCACAAAAAAAAATGTGTATTCACAAAAAAAACTAAACTCGAAATAATACGGATTAACTTTTCGAATTAAATAGCTTCAAAAGCAATAGAATATTTTGCGACTTAGCAATGGAATTTCACAGTATTTAAGATGTTGTAAAGATATAGGTAAAACGCCTTTTTAGTATTAAAAATAAAAAAAACGCTAATTTATGTATAAAATGTGTACCTATGTATAGTTACATGTTAGGAGCCATAAAATTAATATTCCAGTCATAGTATTTAATTGATGGTGCTTCGCTTGTAATCTAAGGTACATCACTATTAGTAAACGGATACACAGAGCTAAATCTAAAACTTTTTAGTATACTCGAGAATATACGTATATTCGTTGCACTCTTCATTTGATAGGACTGTATTAATTGACAGTTTATGTAAAATTATTTAAAACAACACATACATGCGATATGGTGCAGTCTATCTGTGCAGTTCTTAGTACACCATAAGAAAGTCGAATAAAGCAGTTTTAGAATTATTGTGGCATCCAAACGAGGGTTTGGTTGTGCAATCAAACGTACGCATTGCACTCGAGAACCACACAGATAGATTGGACGGATTTTATATTCATTAAGTAAGGGATCATCTATAAATTGCGTCACACGATAAGGGGGGGGGGGGTCATAAGCTTCGTGACGTCACATATAAATCATATTAAAAATTTTAGATTTCTACAATAAAGAAAAACTTCCTCGTTGTATTTAATGCATCGCGCTTAGTATATTTTATGAAATGTTTCATTTAAAATGCCGCTTTATTCACAAATCTAAAATCACAGAAGATGTGACGTCACACCGGTGGCGTGCGGTCACATGAATGTGACAAGTTTGACGAAAACAGCGGGCCTCTGTAAACCATGAAATTGATATGACGTAATTTTTGGATGACCCTTTATGAATTATGTAAATGTTTAAAATCTGTGATGAACAATATAGATCTTTCCATATGTGAACATTTTCCATTTATATAGTTTCATGTATATCTTTCAATTATGAATTCAATATCGATGTAAGCATATTTCTGCTGGAATTCTTTTTGCGGTAGTTTGAAATTACATGGATGTGTATCGTCCATGCTGTATGTACTAGTAGGAAAAAATGTGTTATCGGTAGGAAAGCAGGGTCCTCGAATGAGTTCTGAATGTATTTGAGAGCATTTCACTCTGCTATTTAGATACGTATATTTCTCTATTCTGTGATTTGTATTCTGTTTGATTTTCGAGGTTTTAGAAAAAAAAAATGCTTAATTATGCAAAATTGTCTTCCTAGACTTATTCGACTGTACATTCCAGAAATTTGAAATTTACCTGAAATGTTAAATATGCGAGGATTTTAAAATCAGCCGCTTAAAGTATATAAAATAATTCAGGGGACGTCCATGATTTATTAAACCACCCGCAAGTCCGATGATAGTGAAACTATATGTTTGTTTTTCATTCCGCTTGGCGGCGCTAGTAGTTCTTCCTTTGCGAGTTGTTAATTTAGGCCGTCTACGGACGGACCGTATCTATGTGTGCAGTCGTTTTGTTCAATTATGTCGTTGTACCTCTAACTGTAGTTTATGAACGCTCCTCGGGAGATTTCACACTCAAGTACTCGCTGTTATCTTCACGCTGATTTGATTGCAAGTAGTTATCGCCTCGCTCTGAACCTAAAGGCCCGAACTGCATCATTTGCACAATAAAGTCATGTGGTCATCGATAGAAAACATGCGTTGACAGCAGCCGCTGCATTGGAGTAGGTATTATTATATGCAGGTGAATGTTTTAACCGCACACATGCAGTAAGCCTGTAAGCGGCTTATGTAAATTTTACTTTATTGTAACGAATTCATTAACGAATCCAGAGTGCAATGTATGATACAAAATATATAATATTGTATATAGGTTTGTAAAAATTAATAAAATAATATGGCGTAGCTAAAAGTTCTTATTCTACGTAACCATATAATCAATTTGCTGTTATTTAAACCCCGTTTTGAATAAATTCTATTCAAGACCATGTGCAGTATTAAAGTATTATTTATAAAAAAATAACATACAACGAAACCTTATGTAATTGGTCGAGAACACATCTTTCCCGCATGAATTTTTTGGTTTTGGTTTTCCCTGTCCTACAATTATTGTATCAATGTCATAATAAAACTATATAATATATAATAACTTTACACTGTTATCTATATCATTATTATTTAACATTTATTTACATTCAGTTTAATAATTTAAAATATCTCTTTCGCATGGCATGTTAATTGCCTGGTAATTTTAAATAAACCATTTTAAATTTCATTTAAATATTGGAAACCTTCATGGGCCCAGCTATCTAAATTACATCTGATCCTCACCGATCAAAACCGTAGCGTCCCTCTCGTCTGTGAGCCAGGGTCATGGGTACGCTTTCTCATTATTGCACTGCCTCTGCGGCGACGGTGCACGCGAAGAAAAGGAGATCATGCTCGCGGCTTGAGAACACCGACAGAGACATCTCACGGCAATGCCCGACGTATGTTCACGTTGCCGCCCTAAGACCACTTGTGCGTGTCCTGCCTAATCGGAGCAGTACCAGTGCTCGGCCCTAAGTCATATAGTGAAATAACTCGTTAAACAATGTTGTCTACTGTCGATGACGAGTCGTTTACCGCTGCGGAAAGGGCCACAACGGTAGAGTAACTCCCTATCCATAATTTGTATTTAAATAAACCTAACCTAGTCTTTCTCCCCTAATTACATTATATACTCTATGGGCAGTTGCTACTAATTCTCAGAGTAACAGTATTAATTTACTTTTTGTTGATCAATTGACACCTTGTTGACGAGCAAAATGTAAAAATTATTTACACAGGATTAATTTAATTACCATAAGATAATTATAGGAATAATAAATAAAATGCACTTTTAGGAAATGTTTGGTTTTATTCCATGTTCCATTTTCCAATATCTTCCGTTGCCTCATGGATACATAAATGAACCTATAATTTATTATTGGGGCCATTCAAGTACATATTACGTAAGCATCAAGGAGGGGGGTCTTTGCTTTACTTACTTTTGATGACATGGAGGTCGAGGGGTTCTGAATGATTATTACGTCAGCAATATATATTCGCTTTAAGTGCCTGATTTTTCTGGAATTCCCTTAATTATTTACTTGCCCTCACGCGGTGGTTTACGGTTAAGTTAGAAAGAATCGTAGTAGGGCAATTATCGCGCGCACTATTCACTTGTTTAAATTTATTCGATCTCATATCGGTTCGCTTAATTGAGTTTGAGGTCTCATTAGTTAATGGCCATTTTGTATGGACGTATAAAAAAAAAAGCGCACGCCGCGCTCAAAAACAGCCGCGGTAAATGAATGCTAAGACAGACCGTTTACCCCTCATTGCATTTAGTGTAGTTTCCGTTATGACGTTGAAATTTTCTATAAAAAGAAATGGCTAAATAACACGTTAAAGGCTTTGAAAAAAAAAGATTTTTCTTATTTTGAGAAGTGAAATTTAGTTTACTTATGATAAGTGCTCAATCGTGTATTACAACGAGGATTTGGTGATATAGTATTTCAATTTTTTCATTTAAAACACTAAAATCTGAGATATAAACGGAGTTTATAGAAATATACCTAAACAACCCTGGTCTCGTACTTTCTACGTTGTTACAATATTGTGACAATGAATATTCATTCGCTCACCGTAGACTCAGTTTTTAATCTAAAAAGTCATCTTTGTTATTTATATTTTTGGTTTTATGCAATCTTAAAATTACATCTAAAATACAATTATACAACAAACTGAATGTAATCCAAGGAAATTAATATGGCACATATTTCGATTTGTTTTCAAACAGATTATGTACAGTATATAATGTATTGGTATTCAACAAAAAATATTTTAATGTTTAATGCATCATCACCTGTTTTATGACACAAATAATTAGAAGCATTTCTATTAGTATATTTTACTTAACTTAAAAATAGTCAAGTCTTTTAATGTACGTTTTAAACGAAATAATAATAATAAAATTTTACATTAACTATAATGTTATTACTACATTACGTTTTACTCTGCAGAAAAATATCCTATGATCATGTTCATCCATTTAAACAAAAAACAATAATAAACAATTAAAACAATGTTAAACCTCCACTGAGGCACTGTTTTAGAACAGTATCTGCAAATTGTAAAATTTATGTCTTATTTTGTTTCAGTAACAAGACGATCGTTTTTTGTACTAACCATATTTAAAAACGAATCTTTTTCTTATGATCTATAGAAACGTCATATCATAAATAATCTTTCTTCCCTTGTCTTTCTTTGGTACAGTAAAAGGGTAAAGCAAAATGTAAGACACAGATATTAATATATTTATACTCTGAGAGAATACATACTTCTATTGTGACTTAAGAGTTCCATTTCGATAATAAAATAGTAAGCAATTGTGAATTTTTCCTTTTGCATCTATGTTGTTTTATCATTGATTAATTTTGCCACTGTTAAAATTGTCTCAAAATTTTTAATAAAAGAAATAAAATAAATAATGTTCTCATGTTAATAATACAATATTTATATAATAGTTTGTGTATAAAAAATATTAAATTTGCTATAAATTCCGTTATAGTCTCAGAATTCTTTATTTATAGACTTGATAACTGCTACTCATGAAAATCAAAAAAAATATACCAATTTTTACGTAAGCATAGGGGGGCGAGGTAAGAGCTTTGCTTACTTTTGGCGACATGGGGCAGGGGGGACCAAAAATTCCACAAATTCTGCTTACGTAATACCCATAATACCCATTCCCAAACAATAATGACTGAATAATAGAATTTGGTTGTTATTTTATTGATTGATAACTATAATAAACCTATGATTAATGTTCAGACGTGGAAACCTTGTTTATGCTGTTTTTTTTTAATTGTTGATTAATAACTTTTATAAATTCCAGCAATGCAATGTATAGGATTTCTGACAACATAAAAATAATTGGAAGTGCAAAGGCTAAGAGATATCCGAACGGATTTGTACGTTGCAAAAGATACAATTTTATTTAATAGTTTATTTAAGATCATGAAGGAAATTTTAATAGCAAAACAAAGCAATCATCTGATTGTTTTCGTATTCTCTTACGATAGAGACTATAAATTGCGTTGTAGTGTTATGTTATTGTTATTGGCGTTAGTGGAAAACGCAATTAAAAAAAAAAAGCAGTAAATTGTTCTAAACATAGGAAATAGAAAATTTAATTTTAGTCAAATCGATGAACTTCAAAAATTTGCAAAATTAATCTAAGACATTCAAAAAAAAATTGTCATTATTGGTAATGGCAATTAATAACATTTAAACCATGTTACCAAAAAGGTTCCTTAATTAGTTTGAGTATAATCAAATATTTTATTAATCAATCAAACGAAAAGTGTATTTCTTGGTAAATAATACAAATAAATTTTAATATAAATAATATTTCTTTATTACTTCATACATCATTTCTAATAATTCATACAAGATAGCGCTTAACGCTAGCACCAGGGAGAAGTACTCATAAATAACTTTTTACTTTAATAAAAGTAATTAATGCACATGTAGTAAAACTACCATTTACACACACATTTTAAAATTACCCCTTTAACATAGATAGTGACCCCAAACCTAAATTAAAAAATACCTTATGACAATATTAAATAAATGAAGGAAAAGTAAGTAAGTATATTGAAGGATGAAAATTAAATTAGTTTTTTTCTAAACTATAAAATAAATTGGGTTTTCTAAATTAAAAAAAAAATTGTGCTTTCAACAGCTTTTTTTTAAATTAACATTTTAAATTTTTTGCAATAGTATTATACATCTTAACAATTAATGTAAAACTTAGACATGCACTTGTAAAATCACTATATATTCTTATACATTTTCTAACGAAACACATCATTTTATTTATCTAATTAAAGCTGGAAGATTACAATACCCATACAAGACATCAACTGCACACGTGAACAACTTCCAAAAGAAGAAATAAATTTGTAGTAATATACCTATACAAAAAAATCTACAAGCTACTGCGGAACCTTACATTGTGCATGTACCGCTGCCAACTTGGGCGACTTTTCAAGGAATCGTGACGCGTGCAGTTGATGTTGCGCTGTTTACGGGAAGTAGTAACATTAATATCGAAAATTCACAATAATTGTGACATTTTTTTCTTTCGCATTCTCGCATTCAAAGGTCTCGTGTCAATGTATTTTACATGAAAGATCAAGGTAACAACAACACTAAATAGTAAGGAAAAAAATTAAAAAGTAAATAATACTATTCTTAAGAGTGTGAAAAAAAATACAAAAAATTTAAACAACATAATGGTTACATTTTTTCTTACATAATTTTCGGTGGTTCATACAAGTGCACAACCAACGGCATCTATAAACAGGAGAATGAAAACTTGATCTTCAAAATTTTTAACATTACTGACTAAAATGACTTTTTTAAAAATTCGCATGACCGTTGAAGCTAACATTTTTGAAGACTGCCATGAATACTGAAGTTTTTGTTTTAACCACAACATTGTTATATTCAGTTTATGTTAAAAAAAATTAAACAAAATTACATATCTTCACATAAAAAATAACACCTAAGAAAAATATACTAGTAATGAAATTGTTTTCTGTTAAAATAAATAAAACTCATAGTAAAAATTTTTTCACATTACGCGAAATATATATTCGACCCGATGGATCATGTCATCGATACATTCGTAACTTTTTGAGACTGAATTTCATATGTACCATACATAAATTTGGTCTATGGAGTACCTACGAGTGACGTCACATACAAATACACCATAGTGCACTTAAGACGCATGTGTGCAAGACAATAATGGCATTTCCTATTAAAAAAAATTAAAATTATAAAGTTGAAATTAACATATCTGTTATTTTAAATTGAATTAATGCGCATTCACGAGATCAAATGTATAATTTTTCTTACCAAAGTTACAATTACAAATTTCTGTAGTGGTAGTTATAAAATACCAAAAGACAGTTTTCTTTGTTAGATAAGTTACATTACAACACTATAGGCATAAGCAATCATATCTATTGAATATAAAATTATGCTTTTTTATGAGATACTAAAAAATATATATGCGGGATAGAATTTGCTCGCGACTGACGTCAGGATTGTATATTTATCTCGTTTTAATATACGCGTATAGTATTTTCTTTCCCTTTCTTATTACCCTGATATAACAGAAATGTATACTAAGTCTTATGGTACTGGCTCACTATATCTTTTAAATGGTACCCATTAAATTTAAAAATGAATAGACGTTTTCAGGAAAGACTTAAAAATTGAAGGGCTTTTTTATGTTGAAATATATTAAAAATATATACAATTAAGTGGGTAGATAAAAGTAGATAACTGTGCATTTTAAAAGTAGACAACATTCATCAATTCATTATTTGTAATAAATAAGATACGAATAAAAAAAAAAAAATTAACATTTAGAACATTATCTACCGATTTATTAAAAAGACACACAATCCATACTATCAACATTCCCACTCCAGTCTATTCTATGTTTAATAAAATAGTAGTGTAGCATTCTATTTCGGTTTCAATTAGTCTCTGTATCCGTGCGTACGCTCGAGCGCTTGCTCTGCGTAATTATAAAAAAAAAAATTCTAGAAGTATTCCAAAACGACTAACACTCGACTTGACGTTCATATTGTTTTATACTAAGTGCTTATAGTATAATAAATGGAATCAAAGTTGGCGGAGTTTTCAACTTGACATTTATGTCACTCTTTTCTTTTGATAGAAAGCATATGTCATTCTTTTCAATCGATTTCAAAAAAGGAGAAGATTCTCAATTTGATTATATTTATTTTTTATTGTTGTTATGTACTTCGGACTGTCATTTATTAACCAACTACGTATATTTTTTTATGAAAGATCTTAGTTCTACGTCTGTTTCATTTTTATAAGAATCGAGATATGAGGATGGGATCCATTAGGAATCGACAGTCTTTTTTAAATATTAATACACACATGTGTAGCAATTTGAGTATATTTTTTTTGTGTCGTAACTTATGCATTTGGTGAATTGGAATCATAAATTATCATTAGAATTCCTCAGAAAACTGAATAAGTATCTCGCAACTTGCGATAAGATTTTGTTGACCTTGTTATGTAAAATATGCTCTGAAATAGAAGTGATGATGTAGTACTAGCTAAGCTCTGATTATGGAGTCCATGAGACATTGATGGAACACCACCAATTATGATGAAATCAAGTAAATGCAATATAGTAAAGTGGATCTGACGGAAGCATCAGGAGAACTCCTCAAGATTCCAACATTTCACAGAAATCGATACAGTACTCTCTTAGTTATATAACGAAGCAGGTTACAGTACTGCTGATCACCTACTTTCTGGTTAGTCAAAGAAAAATCTGGAAACGTAAAAGTAATGGAAAGCAATCAACATAGTCGACGCTTTGGCGAACGTAAGACTATTTTTATGCGTTCATAAGGGGCAAACGAGCATGCGGGCCATTGGAAAGCAGATGGTCACCGCCGCCCATGAACACGCGCAACTCCAGCGAGTCACTAGTGCGATGCCGGCCTTTTGAAGAGTACGCTTTTTCTTGTAGACCCCTTGTCAGTGTCTCTTGATGAATAGCGCCGATGGTAAATCGCTCCAAAGCCTTTCAAACTAAAAATGTTGGGATCCTGAAATGATTATTAGCGCCAAAACAATATTCTGGATCGAATCTGGTTTTTCGCTTCGTCCATATAAAAGTAAACGCGACAGCTCGACTGTCGCCATGATTGATATATGTATTGGTGGTCCTTATTTTGGGCACAGAAAAGGTGTTCCTACTGTTATAATATCATAAAATCATCAATTAGAAGCATAGAATAGACGGAGTAGAAATGTCCTTAAAAATTGCCATATTATATTTACTCTTATTGTTCAATTATCACTACAATAGCATGAAAAGGTACGCCGGCACACAGAATATTTTAATACAAGAGCAAAAAAAGTCATTATTTGTCCATAAATAGGTTTATATTGACTATTGCAAACCGAAATTAAGAGAAACGGAAGATAGGAGACCATTCAAAGTGTCATGTGTGTGCATTCAGTAGGGGAAAGATTATGAATTTTGTGTGTGGGTGAATCATTTCTCATTACATTTTGATATTAAGTATGGAAATTTACAAAGAATAACACAGACATTTACATGTATGACATTTTCTTGCTAATTTCGTAACCAAAAAATTTAAATTCTAATATTAGCATTAAAATAAGACTACAATATCTTCGAGTTTGTTGTTAGAGTACTAGATAAATAATTTTCTTACACAAGCTCATATGAGAAGCGAGATGCTCAAAAATTACCAAAAACTTGTTTACTCAACATCATGATAGAAACTAAATGGTTGCATCATAGAATCCAAAACTCTTTACAAATTTATTTCTGTGAGAGGTAACTAAAATTTCCTTGGAATTAAATAAAGGAAATCAAAATTTTTCCGTGTCAGAAATAAGAACTCTAAAGAAAAATATAATTTTTAGAATGTAATTTAAAATTTACATATGATAAAATATTGTAATTTACCATGAAATATGAAATATTCTATATGGGTAATTAACAAAACCGATGCATTGAATTGAATATATTGTGTATGAGAAGAAAAGTAATCAGACTATACTCTTATGTGTATCAGTTTTTAAATAATCATATTAATAGAGCTAGCTATGTTTTAAAATTAGTTATATGACAATTAATATATGCAAAACTTGATAATTTAGATGATTTAGTTGATAATTACAATGATGCATAAAACCAACAAGTTTTAATACATTTCATATAATTATGTATACTTAACACTATAACAGTGAAATCTTTCAATGGCAATCAATTTTAGAAAGTTTATTACTTAAAAATATCTTTTTTTATTTATTTTTCAAACAGATGCCTTTATGAACTTTTATTCATTTTTCAAACAAATGCCTTTATAATTGTTAACAAATATAATTTCCAAAATTTATTGAAGTCCGATGAATAAAAGAATGTTATAAATTATTGTTCAATAATTCTGCATTTTATTCCAGGTTTATTTTTAGAATAGCTATAATAATATTTAATTTTATTTATAAAAACGATATTAGCGTTAATAGAGTTTAAACTTTCGTTGATATATGTATATATGTTTTATATACATAAATAAAAAATGGTCCACCTTTTTTAAAATTAAAACGATTGTTCTAAATAAGTAGACAGTGACTATATTTTAATTTTTACAATTTTTCTCCAACCATAAAGGCTATTAATAATTTAAAGTTTAGCCAGCAGCAATTTTCTTACTATTAAAAACATAAAAATACATTGAAAAACATTTCAATTTAATTTCGCCCCTATGCAAGAGCGACCGCCCACGTCGTGTCTTTTTTAATAACATTACAAATTTCAAATAGCAATGATGATCCATAAATAAAATTTCTGACCTGTGTCTTTGTTCGAACTAGCCTATAAGACCGTCTACCCTATCATTTACTACAGATGTTGACCAATCCGAAGCAAATTAGCTGCCTCGTACGACTACTTCTACACCTTTTAGGCTTTTTTGCTTGAGGATCGAAGGTCGGCGGTCACATCTCGAGGCGCACGCCGGACCCGCCCAGCGTCGTCTCCTTCACCCTAAAGCCGCTTTCGAGCAGTTGGCTAGTCAGAGAATCGACGGAGGAGCGGCTAGTATAAGGTGGTATCAGAATCATTGCGTACCTGCGAAAGAAAAAGTGAGAAGTGTTCAACTTTCTATTCCTATGTTTCTCATGACATCGACTTCATTTTTAAAACGAAGGCTCGATTCTTTTACTAATAATGTAAAGCTTGGAGCTCAAGATGGATACTCCGACTGATGGCCGCTAACAAATGGTTCGGCGTGCTATGCGAGGCAGGAAGCGATCCATTTTAATATGCGTCAAAAACTCATCGATCAAACGCCCGTGATCAGGATTCGAACCTTATGCCTTTTGCTTCGAAAGCAACACTCTGACCACACGGCCATCGGCGCTCGTCTTATGCAAATTTAAGACGTTCAAAAAATTATCATTAAATCTAATAAATAATCTTAAAGAAATTTAAATCCTGTTCAATTCAGCATGTGGTCAAGTACATATTGTTTATTATATACGCATTAACATTAACAATTCACATAAACAAAAAATACGAACTTCTTAATTTTTATAACATTTTTACATAATAAAAAATGGCGTTATAAGTATATTTCAACGGGATCCGACAGCGTCCGCGGAAAATTTTGCGAAACAGGGAATCTGTTTGACTCTTGATTGGCATTGTAAATCTGAAGGTCTTCAGTGTGGTGTCGTTACTTAAGGGGCTGATGCTTTGCGAGTTTTGGTGAGGTTTTTGCAGTTTCATGTGTCGCGGGTACTGGTTCCGTGCACCATTTTTTTTTATTTTATTCTTTTTTAAAACAGAATATCTTATTATTTTTAAAACAGAATAATTTCAATTTATGTTAACTCAATGACGTTTTAATATATGCAACAATGCATGTACTCCGTATATTAGTGACGTGCACAATAGTCATGCGAAAATTCCAATGTGCGTCAAAAAAAAAAGTAATTTGTAACGATCCATCATTACACCATTACACGTTTCTAATTCTACTACGTTTTATGTTCTCTACGAATTCTACTACGTTTTAGGTCAAATGGTAAAGTCCTATGCCGTCTAGATATGAATTAAAAGCGTTATATACATAGATCTATCAGCACAAGACTTTGACCATTTGACATAAAATCGTTCGTTGGTAATGGTTTTAATTCGTTTATTTTTCAAACCCATAGAGCCTTCACCATTTTTCTTTTCAATTATTTTTATAACCCATAACGCCCGGCGAAGCGAGTTCGTGACGGGCTACTAGACGTATATAAGCGACGTTACCCGCCGCCGCCGGCGCCGGTCAGCTTGCATGCCAGACGGCGCGCGCCCGCCGCTGCACGGATGCGCTCCAACGCGGGGTGCGACACCCCCAGAGCGCTCAGCAGGCAGTGATTCATCTCCCACAGTTCCTGAAGTAGGCCACATTTAATAAGTACAAAAATCACAATTAGGCAACATGTGCTTACAATAGATTAGCTATGTATTACTGAAGAAAGAACAGTCTCCTTTTACGAGTAACCTTAATAACAAGTGTTGGAACAATTTCATTATAATTTAATTAAACAAGATAATCTATAAGATTTTAATTGATGACAAATACACATTGGATAATATTTAATAATAACTAAGTTTTTTTCTACAAGACGAAACACTAAAAAATCTTTAGTCACAACCCAGGCCCGATACACAACAGAACTTACCGCTAGATGTTGGTAGTCGGCCTCTGTGTTGGAGTTTCCTTTAACACTGGAAAGTTTCTCCAGAACCTGGAATTCATAATGAACATAATCAAATTCATTCTATAGGATTATTTGTGGTGATATGGAAAATATTATGTTCTTATTAAAATATTAAATATCAAAAAAAAAAAATGCAAACTACATTAAATGTTTTTCCTCTATTTGTATAAACGTACATTTTCAATATTTTTATAATGATCATTTATATTGTAATTTAATAAACAATAGCACTTCGCTTTGTTTAAGTAAAAGAGCTTCAATCAGGGAAATCTGCTAGAGATATTTTGTTTTTTATGTAGAATGAAAGTAAACCAATATTAATTCCAAATTATGATTAAGCTCGTGAGATGTTAATAATATAAATATCATATGGGATCAACTATAACAATGGTAATGTCTGTGATATATAATTCAAATATTAAATTATAAATTAACAATATATAAGTTTATAATTTACGGATACACAAACAAATAGATATTAATTAGAATCATACCTGCGTGGCAGTATTGGCGATATGGTCACACGCCTCCATGATATGGTCGACGGCAGCCTGGTTCCTGTGCCTCAAGGCTGCGACTTTCACTACCAAGGAACGTGTCTCCCTGGACACCCTCGTGTCTACGAGCAGTATCCTCATGTGAAGCCTCAAATCCAAAGGTTTGGGTCGGCTGCCTTTTTTGAACGACACGACTGAACCGAACGTGCATGTCGCATTATCTATACCTGCAGAAATTATGTCGTATTAGTTATTTTATTATTTTTCATAAGCAAAAGACAACAATTTTTGCCTGACGAAGATAATTGCCTGCTTGCCGCAGTTGGTAGTGACCCTACTCGCTGAGCTGAGGGCATGGGTTCGATTCCCGCACAAAACAAATATTTACTTGATTTAAAATTATTCCTTGCCTTGAGTTGGGGTATTTTTATGTATTTTTCATTACAAAAAAAAAGTATATACGTATTCTATCAACTACTGTACCCTTAATACATGTTTGCTTACTTTGGTACCAGATGTATTTTGGAAGATATTTATTATTATTATTTCGGCGTTAGTTAAATATATTTACGATATATGGACAAATTAATGGTTCAGACAAAAGTATTAAATCGAATTGTTATGAACGCGTCATCTATTGTTGTTATTAAAAGGACACATGATATCAATGTGTAACATATTAGAGCTCTGTCACCAAAGAACACCGCATACATAATCAAATTAAAAATGTACAGAGGAACATCTACGTTCAGTATAAACTCTTTATACGATTCCATATTAATGGTGTTACACACTTAATTATTACACTGAATTTTAAATGCTTGTAAGCGACTCGTAGAGTAAATTGGAATAGTGATTCAGCTCTAAAAACGTTAAAATACAATACTAAGTATATATACTTGGAGCTCAATTCAAAAACGTCTTCATTCAAAATGGACGTTGATGAATAAACAACGTCTTCGCAACGAAATGTATTGGAAATGAGCCGCGAGCTATCACCACCTATAAAATGATTACGGCTATACAATACCGTGTTCCAATCGAAATTTTAAATCGGTCCACGAATTAGCTGCTCTGAATTCAAGGCCGTAGAGATGTAGTCGTGCCTTCTATTATTGCTTCTACTATAAAAAAAATAAAAAAACAGAAACATTGTTTTAACCTCATCGGCTGATTAAATTGAGTAATGGAAGGGATTTGGGTTTCAAAAGTGGTCCACTTTTCAAATTTCTACCTTTGTCCATAGCACGTTTGTTTAAAATTTGCACATCACTCGAAAATAAAATCGGTTTATAACTCGTAATGAATTGAAAACAAAAGATTTACATGTAGACGGCCACGAAAGCTTCACAACACCGGCGACAGCGCTAGAGAAAGAATCAACCGAAACGGAATTTATTTACAAGCAACGGGCAAAAATACCCAACAACATGTTTGTCTATAACTTGCCTATAACTTACCTGTTACATATGACCCTATAATTTATACAACGGTAACTACAATCAATTATATTTATTATCGCGTATTCCACGACGACAAAGTCCACATCATGGTACAGTTTCAATCGATGAAAATCTAACATGAACCGGTCAAAAAGCACCCCTATTATAAGTACCGGTCTCGTAAACACTGGTAAAAAAAGTTTTACCAGAAACGACACCACGGGCTGGATCGATTTTTGAACCAGGAAAACTGTTGTATTTGCACCGTTAGTGCAATTGCGATGTCGCGCAAGATTTTCATAGTTCGGTTTTGGAACTGCACTTTTGATTAGGTGACAGAAAGATAGTGCTTACACAACAAGAGAATCAAGAAGAAACAAGAAATCAACCCGCACTTTTGTTTGCCAACAAACTCGGGCCATTTCGGCTACGTGAACTTACATGAACATTATCGAAAACGCTATCGGTTCACTTATGTAATATAATTAAAATACTTTATAATCATGAAATATTAATAATCTAATGTTATAAGAATAAAGCTAAATCAACATTAGTAGAATTCTCAATATCTTTATTTGAAAAAAAATAAAAATACATCGGATGACTGTGTCCACCCCGCAGTGTTTACGAACTATATCCACATTGTTTTCCAACATATATTACATAATATATTATCCTTAATATATGTATATATATACAATTATTATGAATAATTTGATCCTATTGTTGTATTATTGTTAGCGGTTACGGAGACTTACAAACCGTTCACGTAATAGGCCTTCCTGTCGACGCAGGGGTCAATATCAGCGCGGCTCGTTCAAGAGCTGCTCCACAAAGGAATCAATCAGTACGACAGATTGCGTGTTAAGGCGGTGGCGACCCTTTTGTCAGCTGTCAGATTGGTGCGATTGTTCTGATCGCCGTATGCAATTCTACGGAATAAACGATTTTCGGGCGTGTCCATTGATTATGCGAGGCGTTTTTACTTTTAAACTCGGACTCCCCCCTCTGCCGCGGTGAGATTAAGAATAATAATAATTTAAATTTATTCGACGTATACGATTTGTTTGAATACTAAATTTTCGGAATTTGGAAGTTGTCATGACATTCAAAAATTAGGAAATTGCAGGATCTCCCCATCAATATTTCGAGCTTCATAATTGATGGACGTCTCATTGAGGAAATACGTTTAGATGATATAGTTGAAAACATTTATCACGCAATCTCAAGATAGTGCGATAGCGAACAGAAGCAGCTCTGGAACGTATTATGGAAGTCTAGTCCATTAGACTTCTATAATTTATCGATTAAATACGTATCTTCCGTCATCAGAGTATGCGTTTTTCTCTTTGAAAGCACTTTCGCAATACCAAAGTTTGTAATCGGTCGACATTTCGTTGTGATATGTCGATGAACACAGTAGTAATACATACGGCCACGATAGAGAAGCTGCCGCTGACAGCGGCGGCGCCACGTTGGCCGTCCAGGGTCTAGTTTGTTTATGAGAAAACGCATTAGGCTTGTGTACATCATTGAGGAAATTAATTCATACGTTTGTACAATATAGACGCTAAATGAGGGGATTAAGTCGTATCATTATGCGGAGGCCTTTAATTACGTACTTTTATAGGTATAAATCATGTTTTAATTATTAGGCTATTTTAAGACTCAATCAATATATATGTATATATTAAATAATTTCAATGAGTTATTAATCGATATATATATAAACTGTTTATGTAAACATAAAAGCTGGTATATGAGACGATGCTCTCTTCGGACGCGATATGTTCTAGGTTCATTCCTTGGCTGGTGGCGTAACGTACCCAGTTCCATACCCGAGCGTAGATGTTGAAGTTCCGAATTAGGTACCTGAACTAAAAATTTACTTTTAAATTATCAAATACTAACTTTAATATAAAATTTAGAACGAAAATCCTTAATTTTTTGTACAAAGCCTTACTTTCATTAGGGACTTTTTATACGTCACAGTAATTCTTCGTTCTGTGAGCGAAATCAATGCAAATAGAAACTGGTTGAGTGGAACGCAAAAGACCGCCATCACCAGTCGACGCAACATGTTAGGAAATGTATTTCGCTAAATCTTGCTCGGGCCAAGGTACCTGCATCTTAGTCCAGATATTTACATCTAATATCGCTTACAGATATCGTAACTAAAGACGATTTAAATTTTGACCTAACCCGGACGTATTTTTATTATATCAGACTAGCTTTTGCCCGCGACTCCGCCCGCGCGGACATAGAATGGATTCATTTTTATTTTAACACGTTATTAATATCTCGCTTTCTCGTTTGTCTGTTTGTTCGGTACAACATTTGCAATCTATTTTAATCTACATAAACCAGATAAAACTACAAGAGCTTAAAATTAGCTCGGATCAGGATAACAATTCAATATAAGTTGGATTCTGCTTTCTTTGTCTGTTCGGACAGAAATTAATACATCACTTTGAAAATTCTTGTTGTTTATGGCTAACCTAAAACAAGTCTATTAAAGCAAATCAATTTTGGAGCTTACGATAAAATTAACGAAGTCACGTTTTTTTAAGATATACATGAATAAATACATCGCGCGACGTCGCCTTAAAAAGTATGGCAGCCGGTGGAGGGGAGGTTAGTGTGCTATTCGATAATACACGTTATGTATGTCACGGCCGACGTTCGTGCGGCACGTAGAATTTTACTAGAAATTTACTAGAATTGCTATTGTTGTTTGACAAATTCTAGTTAAATAAAAAAAAAACGGAATATACAAGAAAAAATGTCACGAAGCCTGTGATAATGGTAATGCTCGCGTGGACTTGATTTCTAATTCCTATCCGATTCTGATTTCAAGCGCGACGCTGAATCTCATAAATCACGTTTGTATAGTACTTGATATTGGGCTTCGTTTAGTGCGGGTCGGGTACTGCCGTGAGGGCTGCCGTCGTCGCGGTGCGTTACAATCCGGGACTGATGGTTTAACTAGCTCTCTGAGAGCGTGCGGTTTAATTGGGCTTAAGTGGAAAATTCAATTGTTGATTCGCTCGTGATCAGGTTAGAAAAAGGTGCCTCCAGGTTCTAAGGCGGCAGTCTTGATCATTCGATCACCAGCACTCTTAATTTCGTTCTGTATTGATATATGGTTTACCGTGAATAGTATCCATTACCGATGTCAATAAACGTTCTATCGATTGTTTTTTCGCCACGAAGGGAACTCTTAAATACAGCAGCAATTCCAGAGTATCGTTACAATACAACTCACCTGAGGGTGTGCCGTGCATTATCTTCTCGCAGTTGTAGGCCCACTCGGATATTATCTCCTTCTCTTTGAAGTTGAAGTCCTGGGACTCGTAGTAGCTGTCGTAGCTGGAGCAGCTCCTCAGCTTGACCAGCCGGATGAGCGCGCCCGCCAGGCACACGGCGAACGAGGCGGAGCTGCCGGTGCCGGCGCCGATGGTCAGCTCGGAGCCCATCGCTATGTCCAACGATCTTATCGCCAGGTTGGTGCTGCCGAATATTCCAGAGAAAACGTACAGAAAACTTCTTAGGGAATTCTTCTGATTGTTCGGTAGGATGTCGAAGTTAGGCTTTATCTCGTGGAGCAACTCGTCCACCTTCCCGAGATGAGTGTCGTGGTCCAACTTGTCTGGCAGGTGCCATGAGAACTTGCCCGTGATCCCCGGAGCCAGGGGCGGTTTGAACAATTTGGATACAACCGGCTCTAAAGGCAACGTTTCTTGCAAGTCGACGCACGGTAGGTGGATATAGACCGCGGGTTTGTTCCTCGTCGGCACCTCCTGAGATTCGAACGAAATTTAGCGTCAGAAAATTATTACTTGGCTATATGACGACAAAGCGTCATAAAACTGAAAAATAATAGAAATTTAACAAGACATTCAACTATAAGATTATACCGGAATTCAAACCATATACTGATTTCGAGGCCTTGATTTATACTGAACTTGTTACTAAACGCAGAAAAATAATGAGGCCTAATGAAGACGCCTGAGACTTCTGACTTGACCGGACGGATTAAAAAAAAGTGATCGAAATTTCCGATAAGTCAAGTGCTTAAAGTCAAGTAGAAGTTCCACGCGGCGATGTGTACCTATGATAGTAATTAACATACCGGTTGTTTGGCGAAGTAATTAGGAGTTATTTAGGATATGACACGAAGAACTATAGCCGCTCTACGCCATTATTACAGACAGGGATATTGCGAAACGAAAATCAGACAAGAGACTCTGGATGTGGAAAATTTTTTTTTCACGAAATACATATTTAATGCAAATGCATTACTTCACTTCTAGAACTCTCCACTGGAAATCCAGTGGAGGGTTCTAGAAGTGAAAAAATATGTTATGCAGATAGATCGTCGCGTTTACTTTAACATTCATATATTAGCAGGTACCCTTAATTATATACAATAATACCCCGTTTGAACATATTTGAAATGAGCGTACCTTATATTGGTTTTGAAGTAATTGGGTTTCACTATTATATTTTTACGGCTTTTGTCATTGTGGCGAGATAGGATACATTCTAAAATTATATCAGTCCCAAGTTCCAACCTTATTTCCAAGAAGTTTTATCAAATTCGAGTCAGTAATTTTTTCACCATGCTCGAACAAACAAATAAATAGATGCAAAAATTCAATAATTGTTGATTTAAAGCTAAGGATAACTAAACACCATACCATAACTACTGTTTTGTATATATCTTTAACATATAGATACATTTACGTCGCAATATTAATAGAGAAGATAGAATATATTAAAAAAAAATAAACTCACCTTGACAACTATAGAGCTCCTCAAACCGAGGCCCACAGCGATCGCGGTCTTGCCATAGACGACAGAGTGCTCGCCGTGCAATATCACTTTCCCCGGTGCCGATACGCTCACAGTATAGTTTTCCATACCGTTATTTTTTTTTTTAAACTAAAGTCAAATATACCATAAGGTAGATGACTTCTACCGAGCGGCAATACTAGATGTAATTTAAAAGGCGACAACCGACACTACCGGAGAAATGAAAACAACTAAGCGTGTGCCATGGATCCTATAAATAAAATGTAATAAAAACCGCTACAGTCGAACCGGGCAAATGATTACTAAATGATTGCAGACTCTTTTAAAATCGAATGCAAATAATTCGATACGGAATGCGTGCGGGTAAAATAACAACTACCACAAAACCATAACAACTATAATGTTCCAACTACAGAAATTTCGGTTTTATGATCTCTGCTTGTCCCATTGTTCTAACGTCAAAGTTTTCTGCGTGAACGCGTGTATCGTTTTCAGCTCCTCATTGAGCACTGAATTCACCAATCTGCGGGAGAGAAAAATGATGTTTTAACCTTATATAGCGTCCGGGCCATTGTCATGAAAATGTTGCCAGCTTGTTTGTTATGTTAACTAACTTACAATGTGATATTTGTTATGTGCCAAATATACACAAACTGATGGGTTCGGTATGCGTTATCTACTTCTTATCCTCATATATATAGAGGTCTCTTTGAGGAGAAAAAGCGGTTCTCACGAAAATAAATTCCGATACGTGACGTATGTTGTGCAATGTTTAAATAAAAAAGTGTTAAGTAGATTACAATATATAAAAACGTTGATTTTTTTAAGGTGTATCTTTATATGTTTGAATGTTTATTGTATACTTATTCAAGAGATCTACTGTACCAAGTCGGTAAGTACTAAGTTTATTTTGTTGTTCGATATAAAATTATAAGCGACGGCAAGTCCTATAAAACGCAATACAAAAACGGAATGTCAGTCGCACATGAAAAAATTATAAAAAAATACTGCATAAATAAATAAAAAAATTAAACTTGTGGCACTCGGAGACTGACGCTGAAAAGCTATTGCATAGCATTTTTTATCAACTAATGCAATTATAATTATTTATTTATTTATGCAGAACTTTTTTTCTTTGATATTAATTCAAGTTTTTCATCACTTTCTTCATTAATAAATGCACTTTGTTTATTCATATTTAAAACACTTTATATACAAATTTTATGCGTATAGCTATTCACTGTTGTACATAGGTACACCTATGTATACATATACCTACATGTATACTTACGGGGCACATGCGGTGAATGTGGCATTATAAAGATATGATAGATACCTATACACCTATATACTTTCTCACAAACAGCTGCTTACGTATTCGTCCGATTTCGGAGCAGCTCGTCTCGATCCGTGCGAACTTCGTACAGTCGTACCATATACATACACGTTAAACGAACGCTCGGCCGAGCTGCATGGTAGGCGGAGTGGGGGTGTTAGGTTTTATTTTCGTTACGGAATTCTTTGGTTCGGTCACCGTGCTCGAAGCCCGCGATAAAAGCCATACAATAGCTTAAAAATAAGCAATCGATTGGTATTTGAATGGTGAAGATCGGCCCAGGCAATCGAGAGATATCGCGCTGTCTCTCGAATTCCGACTGATGTCCCATTTTGTCCTACTCTGTCGTTCGCCATCTCGCTCCCCCGCGCCAATAGCAACTTAGCGTTCTCGAGCTTGGATACGCACCTCTACGCTCGCCCATTTCGCTACGTCGTGATAGATTTATTCTAGTTTTCGGCGCTCGAGTCAAGATATGTCGGCTGATTGTTCTGATGCCTGCGTGAATTTTCATATGGCACTCGGTTCTATACACTCGATACGTAAAACAAGATACATCGACCGCGGTCGGTTAATATTTTTGATAACGAAACCTTACGATTATTTTGTATATACAAAATCACGACGTATAGAAGCATAACATTACGAGGATCGCTTCTGGCACTAGATCGATTTGAGCATTGCAAAACTCATCCACGCACTATTTACAGCTAATTTTCCGAACAAAATTTTATGTACTTAATTATTTGTGACCAAACTTTGGCAGTTTTTTGTTTGTATGTGTCTAAACACTAAGTTTTCATAGACATAATCGATTCAACCAACAAAGCGTTAAGAATTCATAATCGAACTGAGAAAGAGTTCGAAGATATTTCTACCGATGTGACGTTGCACGGTGTTAAGGGTATGTCCGGAGTAAACAAAAACATTAATTGTTGTGTCTGATCTCTTGGTTACAAGGTTCATGATTGTAAATTGAAAAGGTTAGAAAGAAACTATTGCATTGCATACCGCTTTAGATCGCCGAACTACATCAAGCCTTAATCATGTAAAGCATTTTAAAATACAAACGCTTTAAGTCAGGTATGGGCAACCTTTGACATGTTGTGGGCCAAACTTTAGTGTGCAGCAAATACGTTCGCAGGCCGCGTTCAAAAAGTAGTCTTCATAATTTTTAACGATAGATGTCAGACATGATACAATTTTCGAAATGCCACGCGGGCCGGATCAAATCTTACAGCGGGCCGGCTGTTGCCCACATGTGCTATAAGTGTCAGAGGAGTTTTTACGCGTGACTAAACTTTCGATATTTTCGATATTCGTAATTTTCAATTCGTTGATGACGTCATGACGTTATGACGTCACAATCAGGTCGATTTTTTAAGAGCTATCGCCCTGCTATCTCGTTCGACGTCATAAGGGAGCATCCATTAACTATGTGAGGCGCTATGCTATGTCAAGCCGAATCTCACCCAATCTCACGGCGGCTCGACAAACACCATGTAATTTTTTTTTTCACAAGAAACAGTGCAAAATTGAAAGAAAACAGGATAAAATTTAACATGTTTTTCCACTAAAATGAGGTTAAATACTTGATAATTTTGGTGAATCTAACGTGAGATTGAGGGAGGTGGGCTCAGACCAAATCTTAAGGGGGGGGGTTAAAAAATCACCAAAATCGCCTCACGAAATTAATGGATGCCGCTAATGATACGGAATTAATCGCTTTAAATTTACGAAATTGGTCTGCTGTCCTTTTGCCCAATACTCGAATGAAACATCATATTCGTCCTCACGTGCACGAGGCGACGTTAAAAAATATTAGATTCCTAAAAGTTTGTATAACATGTACAATGTTTTAAACTCGATTACCCGCAGAACCCCAAAAAAAAATGTATAAGCAATTCGTTTATGATAAAAATCGCTGTGACCCGGGGTGTCGAACGAGCGGAACGCGACTTTTGTCCCGTAATTCTTCTTTCGACAATAATCCTATTCCAGCGGCAAAGCCTTCCGTTTGGCGATAAGAGGCGAGGCCGTGCGTCACCGGCGTATATATTCAAAGGAATTTTCTAGGCGTTTCGCATTTGAAAAGAATTTCCTTGGCGAGTATATCTGAACTGAAACGATTCTGAGATCGTATCTCTTTCGGGACGAGTTATTGTATGACAAACAATAACATTATTTAAATCTAAGTAGAGCTAAACGCGACGCGGCCAAAACGTCGTATGTACAATATCCATACGAGCGCACGTGTCCCGACTGATTTATTATATCTATCTATATATATAATGAAAATAGGTTGTCTTTGTTCGCCAATCACGTAAAAACTACTAAACGTATAGACATGGGACTGGGCCCATTCGATGCGGAATGATTTGTAGATGGTTCTAGGCTACTCATTTTTAGAATTCCGTAAACCATTCGCCATTTTATTTATAATAAAAATTACCCAGCGAAGCGGGCGGGTCAGCTAGTTTACACATATAAATATTAATACGGTGCCCTTATAAAGCATTCGAATTACTATAAAACGGAGCTGTCTGAAAGAGTGATATTATGCTATCAAATATTTATTAAAAATAATGTCTTAGTTTTCGTACCCTATGCGTTCTTACATCGTTGTGCAGATTTAGATGTGGCTTTACAACACGTCACGTGTTGTACGCGCGAGCGGGAAGGTTTATAAAGAAAACTAGCATTTGTCACCAATTTCGCCTGCATACTTACGGAGGCGTGCAGGGACACTTTTCTGACAAATCAAAATAAACAATTGCACTAAAAAAATTGGTTGCCTGTAAAGTCGGTATACGGGCGAAAGTTTTACGTGACAACGACTTTGAGTGGTAAAATCATTTTAATGTGAATATTCATTCGTATAGTAGGAAGAAGGATGAAATAATAGTAACAATTTAAAACATTTATTTATACAAAAATTATATTTAAAACATTAATTTATACAAAGAATCTCGCACTGAATTTCATATTAACAAAATTTTATTTTTACCTACATATATACATTTACAATAACACAAATACATTTGCGTACAATGAAACAGCGTTTACTACAACTTAACTTGTTCCTATCTGAGTGGAAGGGACGCGTGCCTTTCACTTTTTATGTCTGTCTCTCTCGCTCTTAGGCGGGCTAACCATGCCCGAGTGGAAGGGACGCGTGCCTCTCACTCGCTCTCATTGTGAGCGCATAACGTGAGCGGAGCGTAACGCAGTTTCTTGAAGTGTCACCCGGCAAACCAATTTATAAGACGTTGTCACGTCAAAAAAAAGCTTGGTCTCATGCAGGAATTCTTTGAAAAATGAGCACATGAGCTCAACACCTTAACTCCATTCACCTCAGAAGACAAAATTGCCGTACCGCTAAAGTTTGAGCAACTAATTTATATAAGCGATCTATTTCTTTTAAAACATTGATAATAAATGCGCTTAAAGTTACAGCTGTCCGATCAACAATATGGTTTATAAATCAAACAACTACTTCTTAGCCACGAAAACTTATACTACTGAATCGATTCTAAAAACCTTTTCACTAATAAAAAGCTACATATACTATTCCTAAGTGAGATAGACGATAGCGACACTGTTATTGGAATTGGCATCACGACTGATCTATGTAATAGATAAAGGAATTATCATTGTGTCGATGCGAGCGGAAAGCTAGTTTGAATTAAAATATAATAGTATATTTACAAGACATTTAACATACAAATAGTTAACCGACATTGGACAAATTGTTTGTGCGGAAGCATGTGATAGAACAGGTCGTAAAAATATATATCCATAATCACGTAAAAGTGACACACGCATTTTTTTTATTATACGTATAGATTTCCTTTTTACCGGACATATTAATTTTAATTATAAATTTTATTGGAGCAATTTTTGGATATTTTTTGTCTGTCGTCTGTACCTCAGTTGGTATAAACTTACAAATAAACCAGTGATGTTTAGTTCAATCTGTCGATATTTTGTACACGCCACTTGTTAGACAAAAAACGAGAAGAACCAGTAACGGTCAGATAAATGAAAATTAACATATTAGATAATGAATATTTATCGACTGTCACTTGACCGTCGATAACATCATTGCGGCCGCCTCGATTTGACACCCGGCCCTGAGTCGCGACGCACGACCTCAACGCTCGCTGCCTTCTTCCTACCTCCGGCAATCACACGTTCGCCATCAAACCGATAGTCGCTTTCTTACATTTGAACGGTAAGTCTACAAAATTAATTATATAGAAAAAAATCACACGCCCGTATATAACCTCGTCAATGTCCTCTCCCACAGAATTCGTGAAAAGCAGTTATACGAACATTATTAAAGGAAAATAAATGATGTAACAAAAAAATTATACTCTCCTAGATAATTTCATGAAGATCTTAAGTTTCGTGATATATACAAATTTATTTCGAAAAATACATGTTAATTTGTCGGTATTAAATTTGTGACAAGTTTTTGCGGTTTTACTTAGCAATATTTTTGTACTTAGTCATAATTATGTAGTACTTCCTATTCAAATTCAAAATATATTTATTTTATTAGTTACAAAATAACACTTGAAATACGTCATAATTTTTTGCGAATTTACACTTTACCCCTCGTTCGGAAGGCAGTTTTCCCACAAGAAGAACGAGCAAGAAACTTAAGGGTAGCTCTTTTCTAATTTGCTCATACATAGCCAAAACAAATACAAAACCATTAACAACGAAACAGCCCGGTTAGAAGTCGAGAAGCTTATGACCATGGATATTTGTCTACTAATTATTCAGAAATTGTATAATACCTTTTTTTAGTGAGTGATTGTTTAATAACACTCTTAAATTTACATAGGGGCAAATCTTATATATCTACAGAAACCTTATTGAATGCGCGCACACAGAGCCCTCTAAATGAATTTGTGATTTTGCACAGTCGACAAACATGTGAAATCATTTTATTTTTATTTCTGGTAGTATGTTTATGCCGACCACTATTTCTTTTAAACATTTCTAATTTTTTTTTATATAATAAATTTTCATATATAAATTGGTATGCCAGAGATAACATTCCAGTTTCCTTAAATGTATTTTTAAGATACATGAGTTCCGAATTTGTAATTTGCGCAACCAGCTCGCTTTTGCAGCACGAAAATTCTATGAATATCTGCGGTATGTCACCAGAGCAAGATGCCATACGACATCAGACTATGGAAACAGTCAAAATAAACTAATCTACCAGTTTCGACGTTTGATATTTTTTTAATTTTTTTGACTGCGTAGGCGGCAGAGCTCAGCCTTTTCGTCAACTTACTGATATGAGAACGCCATTGAAGCATGTTCTAAGGTAAATCCCAAGAACACGGTAGCATTAACAAACTCCAATTCTTCGTTACGTACTGAAATAGTTTCGGATCAAAATCTTACATTTGGAAGTGAGAATTTTTTCCATTTTGTTTTCATTTCATTAAAAAGTAGGTTATATGCAGTAAACCATTTGTCTACCTTAGAGATAGCATTGTTCACATCGTCATAAGCGGGCTGTTGTCTTTTAACTTTGAATAACAAAGAAGTGTCATCTGCAAACTACTATCTCGTGAACATCCTTAACAAAGCTAGGTAAGTCGTTTATATAAACTTAAAAGAAGAAGCGACCAAGAATTGATCTTTGTTGAACACTCGTACGGACTACAGATATAGATGATATCACGCCATTGACATTAACCCTCTGAACTCAGTTACTCAAATACGATTTCAGAAGGTCGAGTGCCCGGCCCGTTAGTCCATACTGGCATAGTTCTTCGATCAGAGTTTCATGATTAACTCAATCGAATTGTGTTTATCGGAGAGATCACAAAATACGCCAACTGCAACTCATGAATCCTACCAGGCTCCAAAAATATGTTGCACAAGCTCAAAGCCGGCATCGATTATTGAGCGATCCCGAGTAAAACCGAACAGTTTCTTAGACATTAAATTTAAAAATTAAATCTTAGACATTAAACGATTTAAGATTAATTTTTTTGAAAATTTTTCAAGTGACGGTAGTACATAGGCCTTAAAGTTGTTGCGGTATGAGGCACTATCGCTTTTATATAATGGAATTAATTTACTTTTTTTAATCAAATCGAGAAACACGGCTTCATCTAGACACTTATTAAAAATAGATGTCAAGTGCGGCGCAATGCAATCTATTATGGAGTTTACAAACACAATAGAAAAATCATGAAGGTCAGTAGTCCTCTTTGTGTCTAAAGATTTAATTTTTTTGACAATTTCTTCATAGCTAACATATTTCAATTCTAAATTATAATTACAGATTGGACTATTTTCTTCAGTAATCATGCGGCAAAAGGAGATGAGTTAAGAGACCTGGTAGTCGAGACAGGAATGTCAGTAAAGAACGTTTCGCAGGCCTTAACGTCCTTATTCAAAATTTTGTCATCTAACTTAAGTGTAAAATCAATAACTAGGTCCTCAATTCTTCCAGATACGTTGTTTATGAAATGCCAAGTCGTTTAAATTATATTCTTGCTATTTTTTTTATTTTATTATCCACGTGCTTGATTTTAACCGCGATGCTAATACGCTTAAAAATTTTTGAATAACTTTTTACATATTCAAGCAAAGCTCTCCCTATTAATAAAAGGCCTTTAGGCATAAAGCTCGTACAGCCTCCTTCTACTGTCATGAATTCCCACTGTTGCCCAATCGCTAAATGATTCATTTATTTTAACATTTCTCGCTTTAAATACATTATCATATTGTGTTTTTATCACATCAAATATTAAATTATACAGCTAACTGAAATCATCACAACATTGAAGTTCTGGAATTTTATGTATTGTTTTTTTTTTTAAATTGAACCAGGCGATTTTCTTTACACAAATGATGTTTCTTTTTTTGAGTATTATTAAGCGGCATTCTAAACGACACAGATTCGCAGCTGTGGTCTGGTTTTAAATTATCCTTACTAATATTATAAAGGCGAAAGTTTGTTTGGATGGATGTATGGATGGATGTTTGTTGCTCTTTCACGCAAAACTACTTAATAGATTTTGATGAACCCATTACACAATATCTAAAACACATCAGAATAACACATAGGCTATAATTTATAAAGATATTGTGTCAATTATCAAAATATAACGATAAGTGTCA